>VDFB02277194.1:0-39915 GCA_007258455.2 Sequoia sempervirens | reverse complement strand
AAATAATTCTTAAGTAAATAAAAATAGCTTTTCAAATAAGAATAAAGTAAAAGATGTAAATGAAATAAAATAATTCTTAATTAAATATAATAGTTGTAAACTAATATTTCTCGATGTTGTTTGGATAGATGTATTTAAGATATCTATACTCTTTTGCATTGTTTACTAAAGCATTATTTTTATTTACTTAATAGTTATTTATTTACTTAATTTTATGATTTTTTAAAAAGTATGTGAAAATTATGCTTCATTTTTTTGACATGAGTATTTATGAGGCTACTATAGAACATCTATCAAAATAACTATAACAATATATAAATTCATAAGATTTACTATGAAACAACATTAATCATAATATTTAGATTATACCATTTTACTTTTAACAATTTTAATAATTAAAATATTAGTTACATCTATATTTCATTGCAAAATTTTATAATAATACTTATAATTTTTTATATACTTTTTTTTCTTTTTATTAATTTAATATTTAGATTTATAATAATATATCACTAAATTAAGAAAATTATAAGTAAATGATGGCTTTGGGGACTGCTCCCATTGTATTTTTTTTTTACCAAAAATATAAATCTACTCAACTATTATGGGTTGTAATAAAAACCCAAATCAAAGTGATGGGCATGGAGCTATTAACACAAAACCATAATAAGCTATTATCATATATTATATCTCTTAGGTCAGCTTACTATCAAATTTTATCTTAATACATGTATTTGTAGTATTAAGTAGAAACAACTAACAATAAGTCTATTATAGAATAAATCCTCATTTCTATCTCATCATCATTGTCAAATATGAGTGTGATCAACCATGCTATTCTTTCGATCACTCACAACCCCATAGCTTGCTTCAAAAAAAATGTGCCTCTTTCCACCTTCCTTCTTGTTCTGGCCTCATTCTATGGCAAGCCCATGGAAATAAATGGTCTCTACTACCTGCGAACCACACAGTTAATCACTTTGAATGTGCCATCTAGTGACAACATCCTCATTCCATAAACCACCACCACAACGAAATCATCTAGGTCACCAAGGAATCAACTCTTAATCAAAGTGTCAACTATTTTCTATATCAACTCTTTACCTTCTCCAAGATCCAACAACAGTGCCACAAACATTTATCAAATGCTTGTTTCAGCCCTATATTGATGGCCTAAGACCTTAATTTTCTCCATGAACCCCCACATGCTACATATGGGAGCAAACCATTTTTCATCTTAAACACTCTCTTCAACCTTTTCTCAGTAATGCCACCCAACAAGATCATTTGTTGTTGGCTGCCAACTAAATGCATAGTTGTCTCCATTACTCTACTCAATTCATTTATGAGGGTTCAATTTATTTGAGGGATGGGCGTCTTGATATATGGGTGAAGGCATTATTTACCATTATTATTCTCTCCACCATTTAAATCTTAAGTTGTAACCCATTATTAGGAGATTTTATAGCCTTGGCATGAGCTAAGTATTTTATTTAAATGACAAGTAGATCCCACAATCCTTGAAATATCCATAACTCTCTTTAATAATGGTTATTCTCATTAATGCTTGAGCAAGTAAACTTTTGCCTTAGTTTATTGTCCTTTCAATTTTCTACAAGCCATCAATATCAATTTTGATCTTTGGCCAAGGATCATCCTTTGAATCTATAATGCTCTCTTTAATCGTGTTTATTGCATAAATGGATAGGATATAACTTTAGCTTCATTATTGATCCCCTCTTTAAGTCCCTTTGAAGCAACACTAATCAATTTGAGGATTTTACTTAATTTTTTTTTACTACCTCAAATTGTTTAGGCATGAATTTGGGGAATTTTTTGTTGTTTGTCACTTTTTGTGAAAATTTCTTTGTAGGAAGAAAAATACATTCAAAAGAGACAAGCCTTTTGGTGGAGGAATTTTCAAAATAGAGCAATCCATTGACTTGAATCATGTTTTTGGTCTAGATTAAGCCTTCTTTCTAGATGCAAATCATGATTTAGGACATGGGTTTGTTTGAGGTTGTTTGGCTAGCTTATTTTTTTGTGACCTTTCTTTCATATTTTGATGGATTTTTTTATTATTAAGTTTTAGTTCATTGGGCTTTGTTTTCCTTCTACACCATCTTTAGTAGTCATTTAGTATCTTTGTAAATTGAAATACATAAAATTTTCTTGCAAGTTAATATAAGGGGCAAGGGATCCAAATTTCTTCTTTTCACATATCAACAAAAGAAAAAACCCATGAGCCCTTATGATTAATATTACACAAGTATACTTTGAATGACTACTTCTTGATCTATACATGCAAAGTAAAAAATAATGTTATTTAAATTATTTATATTGCTTTTATTACCAAAAACAATCCCATTCTATGTTAATAAAAAATAATCCCACATTAATTGGAAGACTTGGTTTGTGACAATATACACTCCAATTTACCATGATCCTTATGTTAATAAGGGTAATGTGATAATGGATGTGGCCTCTCTACTAACATAATGGATCATTGCTTGTGGACAAGAATGATTGATTGCTTGGTACCCCTTCTACTTTTCTATGGTTACAAGTTATGGAAAAAATCTCATTCCTACAAGCTTTTAAAAAATATTTTTCCCCTCAAGTTGCACATACTTCATATATGCATTCAAAAAAGTTAATCCCACATTTTTTTACAAGCTTCTAAGAAAATACCTTCCCCCTCAACTAATATACCTAAAAAAATGCAAGCCTTAGATTCTTTATATGGCTAAGAATCTTCATAATTATATTAAAAGAATCAATTCTATATTTTTCTAAAGCTTACAAAAACACCTTTCCCTTTAAGCTAAATACACCTAAAAAAAAAAGTTTCATAATTTCTTTTGACACATTTTTTTCATATATGCAATCAAAAATTAATGTCGCATTGATTGGAAGGCTTGGTTTATGATAACACACATAGTCAAATATACCACGATCCTAATGCAAGTGGGGGTGATGCCACAATGAAGGCGGCTCTCATACTAGCATAATGGTTAATTGGTTGCATATGAACATGTTTGTTTACTCCCCTCCCCTCTTCTCTTTTGTAATTAACAAATTCCAAAAGCAATCTTCTTCTTTTGTGAGCATCCTTCTAAGATAATGATAGATTAGTTGTGGATTGATATGTTTGCTTGCTCGACCTTCTCTCTCATCTTTTATGGTTAAAATTTCCTACAAAAATCCATTCTTATAAACTTAAAATTTGCTTCCATGATTTAAAAATCCTCATATTTACGTTAGAATAATTAATAAATATATATAATTTGATGCATTATAATATTTATGCACAAAAATGATGTCACAATAAAAATGATCCTCTTCACTTATTGTGAATGATGAAAAAACTATCCTCATATAAAATGGATAGATTAAATCCTCCATATGCTCATATTAGTTGTTTCTAATGTGTTCACTTTTTATTAATTGACTTTGTATTCGTAAGGCATTGAAAAACTTATCTCTGTTTAAACAACACATAAATTTTTATTTGTGACTGACTGCTACTTTGGTTTATTTGTTTCTCATTAAGTGCCAACCATTAAAATCTAAGTTCTTATATGGGAAATTTCTTGAATTCAAATATTTGAACACTTATTGGTTGTTTCTAATGTATTTATTTTTCATTGATTGAATTTGTATTTTTAGAACTTTGAAAAACTTATCTCTAGTAAAGCAACATAGAAGTTTGATTTGTTGACTAACTGCTACTTTGGTTCATTGAAGGGTTAATTTATTCACCAAGGAAAAGGATGAAAGTTGTGCCACTCTCTTATGCTGATGCTTATAATTGAGCAATGGATATGGAGAGTGAGGATAAAACATGTTCTTCAGGAAAGAGAAAGATAGAAGAAGATAAGAGTTCAAGAGAAAATAGTCATTATGAATCTAAGATTGTCCAAGCCTTGAGAAGGGATATGATGAGAAACATGAAGGAACTGAAAGCGGAGAAATAAACCACCAAAGAAAATAAGGACCTGTGATTTACTGAATGCAAAAATGAGGATCATATTAAAATAAACTACGAAAACAATTGACATCTACCAAGTTCTTAGGCATTCTATCAAGGAGTGCCCACACAACTTAAAAATAAGAAGCACACAAGTTTTCTTTACACAAGGTGAACAATCTACCCCACCAAATATGTCTCCAAAACAATAGAACAACAATATCACCTAGTGGATAAAATAATAGGAGAGGGAACAATAATTTGTTTAACAATAACAGTGGGGTGAGAAGTAGACTCTAGTACGATGCCAAAGGATGACCCATAATGCAATGCTAAAAATGCAATGAATGTTACATTTTTCTAGAGAATGTCAAAGTGATCAAAACAATGCAAGAATGCAATGCAAGTGGTGTGGACTAGGTGACCATGAAGATAGACTATCCTTAAAAAGGAAACATTAACATGATAAATGTGGAAGGACAAGATAAGGTAGTTTTAGTTGTCACCAGAGGACAAACCAAGAAGACGACATATCTAGACCCTTGTATAGAGAAAGGTAGACTCCAAAAAGCAAAGGCAAAAATGGAACAAGCCATGGTGAAGGAACAAATGAGTTTCAATGAAATAACAAGTACCTCTACACAATTGGAATATGATAAAAATATTGCAAGGAAGTTACAAACCACCATACCTTTAAGAATAGTAGATATCTTACACAATATGCCACAATAAAGAGTAGCAATCACTAATATAGTGGGGGATGACCAAAATAAAAAAAACAAGAATGTACAAGTGCAAACATAATAATAGAATCACCACCACATGGTGAGAAAGTCATTGATTTGATGCTACTTGCATTAAACATGGGGAAGAAATTGGTCGTTGTGCATATGCAAATCTTGGGGAAATTTTTTGAGAAATACAATTGTTGACAAAGGTTTGGGAGTAAATGTATTGCTAGAAGGTACATGGAAATGCCTAGGGAAACCAACCCTCTAGCTACAAACCTTCCAACTGGTGGGAGTAGATCAACACGGGTTCATGCCATTGGCAATAATAATGGCACAAAAGTTAATGGTCGAGACTCAATTCTTGTAAAACTTTATGGTTATCTCCTTAGAGAAAAAAAGCTTATGATGCACTATTGGGTAGAGGAAGGCTAATAGTAGCTAAGGTTGATCACAACTGGAAGTAGAATAATCTGTCAATAGAAAATGAAGGAAGAAAATACATCATCGACTCTAGAAATTAGGTAGTGAGCGAGGAGGTTGCTTCCTTTGATTCAAAGTCGGATGGAGGAGAAACATAGGAAAAACAAGATAGATGTTTCATGGAGCTGAATGATGGAGTACTTGACCTCCAATATTGTTCAGAGGATGAAACTAGCTTCTTAAGAAAAAAATTTCATCGGTAATCAAAAGATTATGGAATATTCCAACACGATTGTAATATGTTCCCTTCTGGGTATGAGGAGTACAAGGAAGGATTTTCCAAATTAGACAATACATCAACCCATGTCTTTAACAAGACAAGATAATAAAGTACAAGGAACCAACAATGAGATTAAACCTAGGAGACGAAGGTAGCTCCCATGTGATCATGTAGGAGATGACTGGGACCCACACTCAAAGTTGCCACATTCAAAAAATTTATGTACAAAAATACTTTTGCACAGACATGCAAATATTTGAAGGGAATACCACAAAAACTTTGTATACATGAAATTCCTTTAGTAATAGGAGCAGAACCTGTATGGAAATGACCATATAAAATGAACAAGAATTATGCAATGAAAGTACAAGAAGGAATACAAAAATGTTGGAGGTGGGTATAATCTTCAAAGTAAAAATCAGTGATTAGGTTTCCCTGATTGTCATATCATTGAAAGGGAATCTAAACAAATCTAAATATGTGTAAACTTCAAAATCCTAAAGACATTTACTATCAAAGATTTGTTTTTGATCCTTTTCATTGATTCAATCCTTGAGGAAGTGGTGGGTCATTAAAATCTATTCCTTTATGGATGGCTTCTCTATGCATAATCAAGTAAGCATAGTAATGGAATGCTTCAGTTACTTTCCACAAAATAATTCTCCACATCTTTGACAAGATGTCAACGGTGAATTTTAAAGCATTCCTTGATGATTGGTCAATCTACAATGACCATGAAACTCACTCGATGACTCTTACTAAATTTATGGAATGATGCAAATCCACATGGTTAGTCCCGATTCCAAAGAAGAGGGTTTTGTCCTCTACCAGTGATGTAGGAAATCTGGAAACAATCTGATAGAGTATCCTTATGTTGTCAAAGCTTGCATCCCCAAATGAGAGCTCTGAAGGGAATAGATAGAGAAAGAGGGGGAAATTAGGGAAACACAATTTTTGAACTCCTGTTTTCCTTCCAAAAGCCACACCCCTTTCTAGCTCTCCAAAATTTACATTAAACTTAATTTTTTTTTTAATTTCATGAAATTCTCCCCAAGGGGGTCGTCAACCTTTTGGGGCACAAATTAAGCCTTGCAAAATGATAAATAATCCTCCTTTCTAGGCATCACATAAAATAGACATTGGCCTCTTTTTAAAAACAATGTTACTTGACTAGGCCAAGGGGGCCTCTTATGAACCACACCCTCTTCACTTAAGTTAAATAGAAACATTGTAAACTTAAGTGGAAATTAAACAAATATTAAATTGACCACCAAGAGAACTCAACACTTTTAAAAATAGAAAAATTTGCATCGAGCTACTAGATGAATGGAGCCAAGACCAAGTACTAAAAATAACACTTACTAAAAATAATGAGTGAGTCAAATCGCCAAACTAGACCAAATGAAGCTAAACTAGAACTTACTAAAAATAGTTAGTAAAATGTGAGAGACTTGGATGAATTACATAGAAAAATACTAGCTGAAAATTATAAACATTATAATTTGCAATGATAAGTTCCAGGCCCGATTATCATTAATTTTGAAAACAAAGAGTTCTAATACAAGCTTCAACACTGATAAAGACTTAGAGAAGAACCTGTGCACACAGATATAAAGCCCAAAACTTCCAAACTACAGGAAATGAACTAGTTTAGAAGTCCTAGATTGAAACACAAACATTAATTGAAATAGACGATTCAAGCTTGTATTATTCTAAAAATTACAAGTAGGCCCCGATTACATGAAATGACATCCAACACTACTTAGCTTTAGAGTATTTATCCACCACTTAGATTTAGAATATCGATCCATAGTAGCAACTAAATAAAATATATGAATGGACCCAAATCGCAAGCCAGATGCATAGTCAAACAAAGACTATCGACCAGGATGTCTTAGGTGGCTTGGGTGGTGACGAGGTGTTAGAGGCTACCTACAAAGTCCAATCTTACTTAGATGTATCAAAGCTAACTCTTCATTTGATAATCCTGTGCTAGTGGACAAAGTTCTCTGCCATATGTCAGACTCATGATGCCTTCGTGCACAAATCTTGACTCCTTAGCAACCCAAGTGTTGACGCAGCCCTGGTGGCTCTACCAGCATTCACGCAAACTCCCGGTGATGCTCTTGTGCATGGGATGCAAGCTCGTGTTCTCCTCTATAGATATAAATCATGATACAAATATGTGAGGACGCCTTTGTTGGGGAATGTCTTAAGTGATAACGCCTTGATTAATGTTGATCTATGGAAATGCAATCAAATCACGACTCCCCTCTATAGGAGAGGAAGAAATGAAGCCCAAAACCACAAAAAATAGACCATCCCAACTGATCCACAACCCACCTCTTCACCTCAATAGAAAAAGGCTTCACCTCTAGAGAAGTAGTATCCACCTCCAAAGAAGACCATAGTTGAAGAGACTGATAGGAAGCAGCCACATTCATAGTAGAGAGCACCGCAACCTCCTTTGGCTAAGAGGAAGACTGGAACATACAAAATATAAAACACTCTTCCATAAGAAGAACAATCCCAACCGGGATCACAAAAATAAGGACCAAAGTAACCCAAGATAAAACAAGCTCACTGAACCACAACCCCAATAGCCACCCAAGAAATAGGAACAACAAAAAGTCAAAGGAGCCCAAAACAAGAACCGGCTCCAACAAACAAACCAAGGGTCCAAAAGGATGAAGGGAATGACAAGGAAAACGTCCAACATCAAGAGCAAAAACTGACAAGACAATGAAAAATAACCTCCAACCCTACGTGTTGGTAAGGGTCTAAAACATGCCAAGAACTTCCCCCCCAATAGATCTTTTAGAGGCAAATCAACAACCACAACCCAAAACCACGAACACACCCTCATAGAGGAAGAATAGCCTAGAAATCTAGCTAACAGAGAAAGAGAAGCAGAGACACAACAATGAAAAACCACTTCCAACCTGAAATACCAGCCAAGGTCTAAGATAAAGCCATCCAACTCCTCAAACAACCCATCAGCAAGACCCTCTAGCCCCACAACCAACACAATAGATGGACCAAAAAAAATAAGGATAAGGCAAGGACAACAATCAGGAAGAGTGAGCAGAGAGCTAACTAGACAATAAAGAACAACCTACAACTCTTCCAACCAAATAGGGTCTAAAACAAGCCATAAACTATCCACATACCACTCCACCAGGGCTAGCCGAGCAACCAAATCCCCCAAAAAAGGAATCCCCATCACAAAAGCAAAAAAATTCCCAAAAGGCCAGAGACAACTATGAAAAATTGCAGATAGAAAGAGAGATGATAGGGCACAACACAAAACCACATCCAACCTTGCATGCCCAACAGAGTGTAAAGACAAGCCATTGAACTCCTTAGAAAAATTGTCAGCAAAATCACCTAACATAACCTCCAGCATCACACTCGAAGGCTCAAAGAGCCACACATCAAAGATGAACTCCAGTCCAACAAAGAGCCACAAGGGAAAACACTACCAAAAGTAGCAACAGTCATACAAGAACAAGGGTTTGCACAGAAAGCAACACCCACAGTAGCTACAAAAGAAGCAGATATCACCTTGGGAGAAAGCCCAGTAGAAAACAAGCCACTCCATGCCATTCCCATTCCTGTCAGGGATATCACCACCCGCACTGGAGAACTAGCCACACCAATAGAGTTGCACAAGGCCAACATCAATAGCAACCTAGACACAACCGCCTCTAAAGACACCCTCAACAATCCAAACTCGACCAACAGGAATGCAAGTCGGAGAAGAAAATAATACAAAGCTCTCCCAACAACTGCACAAGCTAACACGGGGGCAACCACCAGAGAGAACACCACAAAAAACATTTGCAACATAACAAACCTTTAATGAGCCAAGGAAACATAGCCACAAGTCTGAAAAGGATAGAGGGAGCCTCAACAGACTAACAGATTCATTTGCTTCTCCATCATCATCTGGATCAACTTCATCACCAATGCCATCACAATATTTGAATTTGGCTTTCCCGCCCCCTCCGCTTCGCTACTCCATTTCATATCCACACTAAAACAATTTAAATTTATTTATTTTATCTGCATCCCCTGCTTTCATTTAAATTTGTCTTTATATATGTTAGTCGGTAGTATTTATTTTTAATTTAATTTATATGTTAAAAATAAATTCTTTAACGTATGATTTTTTTACTTACATCTAGTAAATATATTTTTAGAAAAAATATATATGTTGATTTTTAATTTTTAATTTAATAATATTTAATTTTAATTTAATTTATTAAATTTATTAAAAGAACTTAATATTACATTTAATTTAAATTTTTCTTTATATATGTTATGTTTTTATTTATATTATATTTTTTATATTATTTATTATTAATGTTATATAGATATTAATATATTGTATGATTATAAATAATATATATTGATCTATTATAATATATAACAATAATTTAATATAATACAATATACATTTCCTATTTTCTTAGTTGTAGGTTAAAGCATATTGTAATTGGGTTTTGAGTATTTCAATGCATGCCAAAAATATGTTATATGCAAGGAGTGCACCAAAGGTATAGTTTTAACATTTATTTAAAAAGATAAGATTATATTTTAATTTATTTTTTATTAAATATATATTATATTTATTTTATTTCTTTATGTAAAATTTTAATATTTAATTATAATTTTAAAATTATAAAAATATATAAAATATTCATGAAATTTAATAAAAATTTAAAATTTTATTTTAATGTAAAATACATATAAATATTTAGTATAAAAAATATTTCTATTAAATTTAATTTAAATATTAAATTTTTTGATATCTTTAATATAAATTAATACTATAAATTTTATTTCAAAAAAAAAGTTTCTATTAAATTTAATTTCAATATTAAAATTTTGATATCTTTAATATAAATTAATACTATAAATTTTTTTGATAATTTTTATTTTTTGAATAAAATTGTAAATCTTTAATATAAACAATTTAGGTAAATCTTCAAAATTAAACATTAAAAGTTTAAAATTTTATTCAAAAAAAATTAAACAAACATTTTATTGATTATATTTAAAAAATTGAAATCATATATATATATATATTTATATATTCTACATTATATTATATTATTGTTATATAGTATAATAAATCAATATGTATTTTATATAATAATACAATATATTAATATTTATATAACGTTAATAGTTATAAAAAATATAAAATAATATAATATAAATAAAAATATAACATATATAAAGACAAATTTGAATTGAATGAAATATTAAGTTGTTTTAGATAAATTTAATAAATTAAATTAAAATTAAATATTACTAAAATAAAAATTAACATATATAATTTTTTTTAAAATATATTACTAGATGCAAGGAAAAAAATAATATATGTTAAAGAATTTATTTTTAAAATATAAATTATATTAAAACTAAATATTACTGAATAACATATATAAGGAAAATTTAAATTAATACAGGGGATGCAGATAAAATAAATAAATTTAAATTGTTTTCAGAATACGAAATTGACAGATGATTCCGATGCATTTTTGGGGCTGGATAGCCACTGTTGTGCATTTATGGGTTTGGATAGCTGCTGCCAATAACACCCACTAGCACTTGCACCTATAGGAGGTTAAAGGGGTCTGCCAATAGGAAAGTAAAGGAAAAATGTAAATGTATTTCAACATTATACATTGTTTTATATAACAATTTATAAATATATACATGTTTTGAATACAAACATGAATTTTGATTTATGCAAGAAATCATTGTATCATATTATTAGTTACATAATTTTGTCGAATTTCAATTTTTTTTAAAAGAAATAGATTCCTTTGAAGAGTCTAAGTAGCCAAATGCTAGTACATTTGGTCAGAGTGTTATGGCCACTTGGATCTTAAGAGAAGGGAGGGTAGAAAAAGGAAGCTATTATTTGGTTGATAAGCACTAATCTTTCAATTCCTCCCAATACAAAGGGAAATCATAATAATATTCATATATTTATAAGAACCTTCTTTTTTATTCAATTTGAATTGTATTCAAAATATTAATCACAGAAATGTATAAGCTCATAATCTATGGTCTAGCTAGCGTCCACAAAAACTAGATCTTATAAGGTGTCTAGCCACTAGGAGGTTGGCTTTGGTTGCTCCTCTATGTGACTATGTAGCTTACAACTGGGCCAAAATAATTAAGGACATTATTCTTAAAAAAACTAATTACCAGATTGGAATAATAGTTGACCTTGAGATTCTCATTTATATTTTCTTTTAAGAGTTCTAAAGTGTAGATGTAGTTTGTAGGCCCCTCTTCAAATTTAAACTAGGTACAATAGCAATTTGAGGAGGTGCTAGAAATGGTATAATGGTGTTGCTATATCAAGAGTGTAATGCCCCACCACGCAACCCTAGAGGAAGTTGCAATTCACTACTTAAATGCACCAATTTTTTTTTTGTTTAAGTACAAATAACATGTAAGATGAATACACATTGCCAACAACCTCTAAGGCCACGAGACAAAGATTACTTTAAAACCCAAACAACAACAAACATTAATATAAACCGAAACATTAATCACTTAAGGAAATGAGACAATATACATTCCATATAAGATAACTTACAACGAAGGATAAGAAATACCAAAAGATTTCAATTAACAATATTTAAACAATAAGATTACAACACTCATTCCCCGAATGAGGTAATTCCAACAAAATGATTACATATTACAAATTCCACCTTGATAACAACTGAGGGGTAATAAAATACAATAAGAACTGAGAGAACAAGGCATGAGAAGAAACTGATTCCCACGAGCTCTTCAACTGGAAATCACGACCACACGAACAAGAAGAAGAACCAACGGATTAAGATGCACGCCACCTGACCACGTGGAATCCAAAAGGTTCCACTCCCTCCGTGCTAGGAGATAGTAACCAGGAATTCCTACACAAGACCATCTACCACTAGACACGAGCCACACAAAACTGATACAAAATAAATACAAGACCTCATCACATGACTAAACGGTCATATGTGCAACTCTATGTATGACTCACACAATACTGTCATAGGTTACATTGCTTCTAGACATAGAATAGATCAAGGATGTTACAAATATCAAGTACAAACTGTTGACTTAGGAAGAATGCCATCGCATAGCTCGTTAAGGGATATCCTCTGGGAATCTTCCTAGGCTTTGGCCCCTACCTTGGGTTATCCTGGTGGTCTCTACTGAAATCCCAGCGCCCATGCTCACTCATGCGGAATCAAATACCTCTCGTGAAGACGAGATAGATGATTTTACCATTCCAGGCCTTCCCGTCTCATCCCAAGTCTAAAACAAGCCCTTGGGCCCATGAGCGAGGCACAAATTATCTTGTTTAATGTTTGATGCAACCTAAGCTTCTAAAAGTTTAATTTAGTTATCACTGAATTAACCAACTTACAAAGGGTTATCCTGGCACCACTTTGTGCGCCGGTGCCCATTGCAAGCCACTCTCCTAAGACAACCCACACAGTGAAATCCACAATAAGAAACAAGATAACATGACCTCTCCATTTCAAGGAGGTAACAAAACAAGGATATTCAACCCAACACTGAAGACCACAAGGTCAAGACCCTCTCCAAACACTGGAGGCAACAAGGTCTATCCCTCTCTAGACACGGGAGGAAACAAGGTCACATAATCCACTCTATACACTGGAGGAAAACAAAATACAAAATACCACTCCATCCAAAGGAGGCACAAATTACATAACCCTCTCCTAATCCAAAGGAGACACACACCATCCCTGTTCGTGAAAACCGAGTGAAACAACATGGTGTAACTATGCACATTTTCCCATGACACATCAAAATTGACTCACGTACCACAATCCCATACCAATAAATGAACTTCTATCTGGAAGACTTTCAATACAATCACTCTAATCCCACAACATTGAGAAAGTACATATAAACACTAAAAGCATTTCGAGCAACCAAATGCGCTAATGTTCGGATTTCCTAAATCTAGTCAAACACAATTTACATGACTTGCATTTATCCAATCAATCGAACTCATTTCTTTTCATGACATAGAAATATGCAAAGAATAGAACACATACTCTAAATCTCACAACCATATTCCAAAATCAAGACATTTTAATAAATAACATCATCGAACTAGAATTAAACCAATCAATCACTCTACGTTTCACAATCATATACTGTAAGTAAATCCACTTGATTTATAAAACATCTGGATTAAAAAAATTACTCTTATAGCAATAAGTCAAACAACTCAATCTCATATGATTCATGAAATCATTCGTTACTTCTATAATACAACTCAATCTTAATCTCAACTCTGCATTAAGTAAATCAACTAAAACTCGTCTCTCCTTGAACAAAAACATATTCCATCAATTATACTAAATAGTATATACATAAATCCTCTTGCTGACATTAAAGAATTTAAACCAATAATAATACTCTACTTGCTCAATCTATAATTAATCAAAGTCAAATTATCAATAAATCCACATTTGACAAATAAAGTCCTTTGATTTAAAATAAATCATTCGTTAATCCTAAGCTCTTCAATTATGTTCCATAATTAAAGATTAGAACCACCTGATTGAACTAAGTCATTCATTATCTCTAAGCTTCTCAATTGTCTTCTATACTTAGAACGTTTTGATAAATAGACATCTAGATTAATTAAATTAGTCTTGAATTCAAATTCACATCAATAATTTAACTAAATGTTAATTAAATCATTTAATCTATATTACAACATGGATTAAATAAATAAATTAATCGAATTCAATATTCTAAATAATACAAATGATCAACATCAACTTTCATTTCTCCAATACCAATGCGATAATCAATTTAGAGTAAGTTCTATTTTCGATATTCAAATATCATCTAAATGTGTACCCATAAAAGATCATTGAGGATTCCAAGATTTCCCGTTCAAAACATAATTTGAATAAATTCGATTAATTAGAGGAGTTCCGTTTATTTCAACTTTGATGATCAAAATCAGCTTCTTAAATAAATTATATCTAATAATATAAAACCCCGTTAATTAAAATATCTCTAATAATTTATATGTTTCAATTAATCATATTTTATTCCTTATTGTTTTTCATATACAAATTATGTCTTTAATATACATTTAAATAATTACTTGAAACCAATTCTTTTTTAAAATTACGACTATTTATTTAAAATCTCAATTTCTTCAAATATAAAAATCACATGATCATTTTAACATTCCAATTAAAACATTAACATTATTTAAATATGCCAAATATAATTTGCATATAAATAAATTATATAAATTTAAATTTAAACTCCCATTAAATAAAATATATCAAATAATTGGTATATTTTTCAATTAATTCATATTTTAAAATCCCCATGATTCAAATATATTTTGAACTTATACTAAAATTCATTTAATTTAATATATATTAAATATTATATAAAACATAATATAAGATAATATTTATAAAGTTAAATTAAAATTAAAAGAAATTTTGAAATTTTGAAACACACAGAAAGGGCCGAAGCCCTAGGCACGCAGGCCCTAGCCGCCCATGGCGGTGAAGCCTGTGTGTTCAACACACGGCGCCCGCCTCCCGGTCGGGCGGCAGAGCCTGTGCATGGGCGCATAGTGCCCGCCTCCCTGCCTGGTGGCGGAGCTTGTGTGCGGAGCACACAGTGCCCGCCTCCCTGCGGGGCGGAGGTGGTTGTGTGCTCGCACACAACGCCGCCTCCCTGCCGAGCGGCGGCCACAACGGCTGTGGTGGGGGTTGGTCTCCCCACCCCACCAAATAAAATTTTATTTTTATTTAAATAATTTCGTCCAAAAAAACCAGAACGAAATTTCACACAGTAATTTCTTTTAATTTTTTTTTCTTTACCATAATTTTTAATTTCTTTCCTAAAATGTCAACAATGGTTTCTTTTTAGAATTTGCAAATAGATTAAGAAGAGTTTTCCAAGAGGTTGAACCTTTCAAAATAAGTCATGAACAAACTTCAAATTTCCACCAAAAGAAATCAAGAAAAATAAGTAAAGAACCTGATTTTTTTCTCCACAAGCTTGAATTCTTCCAATGGAGATCTTGCTTTGCTTTTGAATTCAGCTTCTCCACCAGTTCAATCTTCCTTCGACCAATTTTTCCAAGACCATTCCAATTTTTTTTTGCTCTCCAATTTCAATCCTCCATTTTCAAAAATTCCCCTTGAAAATAAAATCCTAATTTCCTTATGCAAAATCTTTCCCCCAAATTGACAAAACCCTAAAAATGACTCACCCACTAAAATTTATTGCCAAAAAGGAGATATTTTCTATTTTGGCAATTTAAAAATTCAATTCAATTTCCAAAATGCAGTTTGCAAAAAATATCCTTTTAAATAAAATTCATTTTCAACCAAAAGTTAATTAAACTTCTTTAACCAAATGAATTTAACAATTCACAAATAAAATTCTTTTCAACTTTTATTTCTAAAAGTAAAATGTAAAGCATAATTCTAATTTTTGATTTAATCCAAAAATCTAAAGATGCCAACCCAACCAAATTGATTTAATTTAACCCTATTTATTTAATTAGTCAATAAAATAAATCTAATTCATAATCAGATTATTTTATTAATTAAATTAAATGAATTAATTAATCACTAATTTTCCAACATTTCAATAAGACGAAACAATCATCATTTATAAATTTTAAAAGCCATTTAATCACTTTTATCTTGCAATTTAAATACAAATCCAAGGAGGAAACTAACAACATACAATAACTGAGCCCAACTACAAACCCGACGACACACTATGGCTAGGGTGACGACTTAACACAGAAAACCTAGCTACTATCTCCCAATCAATTTTCGTTGGTCAATGGACATTCTCAAACCTGGAAACCAGGTGGAGTCGATGTCATGTACCTGCTAACCTGCAACAAAGAGCATGTTGAACGTGCATATATACATAATATGATCAATCACACCGTGAAGAGGAAATCTCAGAATCGTAGGGCACTCGCAAGCGAGTGATACAATCCCGTCCCCTTCACCAATACAATATCACTAATTGATGCATCTAACATCAATAACATGATCAACAACATAAAACATCATTAAATCAAATATCTTCTAAGTTAATCCAAAACATGCCATAAGGGTAACATCAGGATAACATCACATTGAAATATAACATCCACATTGTATAACAATTGCAATCAAAAGCAACCTAGTTCCAAAGTCAAAGCATAATTAGACACAATCATAACAGGGAAGAACAATGCCGATCAAAGAGCCAAAACGGAGGGGTGTTACAAAGAGCATGAAGAACTTGATATCAACAATTTGTTCAACAATCTCAACAACTGTTATGAGAAAACTTTGTCAATTATTGCAAGAAGTTCGATATCTTGTTATTGCTTAGATAACAAAATTTGTGATTAATATATAATATAAAGGATGCTAGTAAGGTCATGGAATTTAGTCATATGCCCACGATTTCCACCCTTACGAAAGGGTAAAGTAATATTATAAAATTAAATTATAATTAGCTTTTTTTAATAATATTGGGACATTTGAAGAGGTGTGTGCTTTGGAAGAAAGTTCTATTGAAGTGAGGCCAAGCAAGGTAAAGGAGGATAATTGAGCAACTATTTTATTATTTGATTTCTACTCTTAGTGGAACATAGAAGTTTGGTTCAATTGACCTATGGATAAAAAACCCTCTAGATCTAAAATTGGACAATGAAAATCCATAATTCCTTGAATGATTTCATGTGGAGATTGTCATTGTGCAAATTTGATTAATTTCAGTTTGAATTAAAATATCCTCTTCTTGATGATGGATCACTAAATAATTAAAATCTATTTAGATAAATCAATTGAGAAGTCCTAAAATACTTGATTTAAAAGATAGTTTTCCTTTGGTTGATGATGAAGAATGAAATTAGAGATGTAAATGTTTCTCTTGTCATACAAGAAGGGTTGAAGTAGCTCAAGAGGATGCCCAAGGGATGAGGTTAAAAGAAAAAAGTTTAGAGAAAAAGAAGGAAATATATAATATGGGGACAAAGGGAAAGAAAAAGGGGAAGGAAGAAAGAGAGGAGGCAAAGGGAAGATCAGGATGGATTAGGGTGGTTAGAGATAAAGGTTAATAATAGATGCCAAGATGGACTAATGTGCCAACCCTCATATTGATTGAGATTGTTGAGGTGACATCTAAAAAGGATGGCCTCATGCATCTTTCTTTTGAAAAAAACTATCTTCATTGATTAATACTTGGGCATTCTCAGAGAAATGTGATGGTTAGTGGCAAGGGAGTGCTCAACTTGGGAAAAATTAGTAATGTGTTTATGCCTAATGTCAACACTATGTTCTTTAATCCTAAAGCAGATAGATCTACCCATTTCCTCAATGTAAGGAGTAGCACAAGATCAAACAACCATATAAACATCAAAATGGAGCTAAAACTACATAGAATCTTTGATGAATGGGATGAGTTTTCTAGTAGTGGAGATTGGTTTGAAGAAGCAAACAAAGCCTTTTTTGTGAAGGATTCTTGATGTCTTATTAGAAAGGTCTCCAACAAAGGGGGGGATGACAAAGCTAGGAACATCAAGAACTATAGGTTTAGGCTTAGGATGAATAAGAGTGTTGGCAAGGGAAAGAGCTCTATAAGTGCTCCTAATGTTGTAGCCATTTATCTTGAAGACTTGGAAAAGGTGGGTGAGCTTTTGGTTAATATGCTAATCATCACAAATATGATAAGCCCGAGTGGCTAATGTCTTAAGGACACCAAATTTTTAGCTTGGATAGTGGTGGGAAGAGGCATGGAGGTACAACTCAGTGTGTGTGGATATCTTATAGACTCAACGACCAAGGGAGCAGTCTTCTTTTCTAAGAATTAGGACATCAAGGAAGAGAAGTTGGTTGTTAAATTCAAGTTCCTTAATAAATTGAATGGAATCAACTAATCTATTTAGATGGGAGCATAAGAGTTCTAGTGAATCACTTGGCCATAAGGCCAACACACATTTGTGTTGTCAACATAGTGCTTCCACCATTTGGGCTTGAGGGGAAGGAATTTAGGGCAAACTCCTCAAAGTGCTCCATGCAAAGGTTGACAATGATAGGGGAAAAGGGCGAACCCATGGTGATGTCATTAAATTCCTCATAGAGCACATCCTAAAGGTGAAGGAGGTAGAGCAAAGGAATAATTCAACAATAGAAGTGATTTTGTCATTAGTTTTGTATCTAATGAGCTTCAAGAATCACCAACTAAAAATTTGATGGATAGGGACATCACATCAAAACTAACAAAGATATTGTTATTTTCAATAATTTTTTCCTATACAAAATTCACAAAATTGATGCGGTCCTTGATGAAGGAACCATTCTTACCATTGATCCCATAGGCTCGTGATCTCGTGGACGTCATTAAAAACCATTCATTCATTCTCCATGGATATAAGAGAGATGCCTAAATTGTGAATTTTAAGAGCACAATAAATAGGATGGATGATATCCTTATTAGACAAGGATGCAAACAGAAAAAGTGCTTTCCTCCCCAAACAGAAATAATACCCAAAGTTAATGCCGAAAGGAGCAGTCCTTATGACATGCCTTAGGTCGAAATTGATGCCATGAATGTGGGGATATTCTGCAACGATTACAGATATTGAAAAGTTGACTCTAACGTTACTTTCAAATTGCCAATAGCCAAAGTTATTACATTATCAAACCTTCTGATTTACGAACCCTCTAAGATATTTTGGAGGATCGTTGTGCAATAATTTTTGGATTTGCATGTGTAATATTTTTATTGCACATTCAAATCCAAAAATTATTGTGCATTATCAAACCTCCTGATTTACGAACCCTCCAAGATAGTTTAGAGGATCACTGTGCAATAATTTCTGGATTTCCTATGTAATATTTTTATTGCAAATTCAAATTCAGAAATTATTGCACATTGAAATTATTGTGGGTGGAGATGTTGCGCTTGAATGATTAATTATTAAATTAAATGACTAAATTATAAGTTCTTTCACAATTAAATATAAAAATAAATTATTGTTTAATATTAAATTTTTAATTAATGAATTTAATTTGCGAGGAGATATTAAGAGAAAGTAAAATATTAAAACTAGTATTAATTTCGAATCAAGATAAATGATAAGAAAGAAAAGCAAATAAAAAGATAGAAAAAGCGAGTTCCAGCCCATGCATGGCTCAAAACTGATTGCAAAATACAAACTTGTTTTAGTAAGTGATTATTGCTTGATTTTTGTTTCTGAAAATCGAATCACTTTCTTTGTTTTAATAATGATCCTTTTAGGGAGGATTTTCATCCTTGATCTTTGTTTTTGAATGAATATTATTGTCTGCAATAATAGATATCAAAGTACATATTTTCGATTAAACAACTATTTTTGGAAGTGAAAAAAAGAAATGTGGATAGTTTTAGCGGCTGCGGGGTGTGGGTTTTTAGCCAATTGTTGGATCACGGCCAATAAAAACAAGGATCCAATCGATGACGGGAATTTGAAACCTAGACTTAGAACAAGAAATGCTCCGAATTCTTGTCAAGTAGAGAATTATGCAAATCCTAAGAAGTTTGGGATTAATGGAGGAGCCTTTTCTTCGTTGTCCTCGGAGAAAGAACAAACAAATGCTAGCTCTAAATCACAACTTATGGAAATTGAAGTTGCCCACGTCAACATCAACCCTGGTCTGGCAAATGATAAAGATCGATCGGGGAAAAGGATAAGACACCAAGACATTCTCCAGGAAAGTCATTTTGAAGAAAATTCTGATATGCTTGCAAACATTTATGTTGGCGAATTTGGGTTTGGGAGTAAATATGAGTCTCAGAAAAGAGGATCCTCTGCGTGTAGAGAAAGAGCAAGGGTTTTAAGGGCGGCGATTAATAAGCCTATGTCTTCCCTCGAAAGCTGTCTCATTGGTTATGAAATTAGCGATTGTAGTTGCGTCTCCTGTGGAAGGCGAAGGCAAAGGCCTCTTCTTGTTACAGATGGGAGTAAAATAGTTAACAGGGGAGCAGAGATTTCTCCTCTGCTGCTTCTAATTCCCATAACAGATTATGGACTGCCTTGTCATAATGACATAAACAGTGATGAGCCTGGACCTGTACCTTTAACTGGACTTCCTTCTCTAAGAAAATGCAGTCAAAGTTCAAGCAATGCAGGTATGACGAAGAGAAGAAAAACATGTAGATATAATACGTCAACATTATCTGCTTTCGAATCCAACAAGCATTTCCCACTCCAAGGTAGCAGCAGCTTCGTCTTTTCTATTATTAATATTGCTTCCCTAGAATCAAACCAACTTTTTAAGAAATTACTGTATGTTTTATCCACTGATTTGATGTGTTGTATTATCTCTTTGTTTTCTGGCAACAATATATTTTTGATATAATTGTAGTACATCATCATCTGTTTTGGGCAACATATGCTGTTTAAATTCAACAAAGCTTTATTGAAAGGTGGCATGTCTTGTAACAGCTGTTATCCTATTGCAAGAGAGAGTGTTTTGTTGAGAACAATCCATAGAATTCCTAAATATTGCAAGGATTCTGAGGAATATCCATTAAGAGGGAGAGAATCTATATTATACGTTCTGTTTGTTCTTTTGTATTGCTATTAATGTAGAGACAAGATTTTATTTGTGGGATTTCTTCCACTCCTAGAGGATTCCAAATTCGCTTGACTAGGGAGGGAGGCTAGATAAATCATACAATGAGAAGTGGACTACAATGAAGAGCGTGTTAATGATAGTGGTTATAATACGGTTTTAACTGTTACCCATCTTTGCTACCTTATATATATGGTGGAAGGAATCTCTTGGCATAATGTACTTTTCCCCTAATGCCTAAGAGAAAGAATTGAACATTGCATTGTCCTTTATACTTTGCTCTACTCTTCCTCAAGCTTCAACATGCGGTCTTGATCCCCTTTTTCCTCTAATGGAAATGCAATTCTTGTTTTGGCTTCATGAGTTTTTGCTAGAATAAATTTATAAGGTTGTTTTATAGATGTTTGGACTTGTGGGTTGATTATAACCTTTATATTTCAAAGATACATCTGCAGGCTATCTTTTGGTTTGTTTTGGAGTTGGCATTGGCATAATGTCCACAATCATGTCAAGCAGGAGTGAACTATAAATTAGAAAATGCCTTGTAGCCTTTTACATACTTTGTCTTAACTGCTGATTGGTCATGCGGGTTACCTATTGTTTTGATGTTTTAGTAACATATTTGTAGAGAAGTTTCTAGTTTCTTTAGCTTGATGTTTAGGATCTTCCTATGATGTTTTATGATCATGTAGCATAGCCCTGAGAATTTCAATGGTGTGGCAGATTGATCCAGATTGCATTGCTGATGTTGTTAATGGAGAACTGAGAGAGGATGGCCTCACGCGTAATGCAGAATCAGAAGAAGACAATAGTTCTTCTACGCATGATGAATTTAATACAGGAATTTTTTCTGTTTCACGACGGGATTTGGAAAGACGTTTGCATGAGGTTATAATATCAAGGCTCCAAGATCGCATCATAGAGCTTCAAACATAACTTGAAGTCAATCAAACTGCATTGCAGGCACTTGAATTAGCTCAGGAGGTATCAAATGAGCTGAATCAAACTTCCCAATCATTAAACTCAGGTATTTATTAGCCTATAAGGTTTTGCTTGCAATTTTTTTCATTATGAATTTCAGATGTATCAGAATAATAATTTATGTTTTAGTTATGATAATAATTTTAGTTGTCTCTAATTCTCTCTTTGTTTGCAAAACTATTTCAGCTGCTGTAAAGGTCAATAATGTTGCGGACACCAGCACCAACAAAAACACTTCTAATTGCAAAGGTGAAAGTTACTCACCCTTATCTTTAGTGATTTCAAATGTTGTGTGCCTAAATGCTAGCTAGGTTCCTTTTACAAAGTTCTTGGTGACATTGAATGTATGTGAAAAGTAACTAACCCGAATTTAAAATTTCAAGTGGTAATATTAGGGGTGTTGCTGGAATGTACCAATACTACGAGGCAGTAACAAATCCCAAATTCTGGCGGGCTGAGGGTTCCCTATCTATGCTCACTCTAAATCCACTGTGGAGTGGGGGATTCGATTTCTGCAATACTATATTGCTTAAACAGTAGGATTATTTTTATAACTACAAGAAATAATGAAAAAAATAATATTGAAGTAGTAACCAAGGGTTGATTTCTTAGAGTCTATGCAACCTTCCAAAAATGAATATGAAAAATCAACAAGTTTAAAATCTTCTAATCCAATTACTTTGAAACTAACCAATTACTTTATTTTGGATGAATCATGAATGGAGACAAGGTTCCAACTACAACATACATGTTTGGATGATTAGTAGTCAACTAAATTAAATTTCCTAGCAAATTCTTACGTAGTGTTTCATCAATTATTTTATGATTTGATTCTTTAATCAACTTAGTTTATCCAAGGACAAATTATTATTATACTCGACACTAGAAGATTAATTCCAAATAATATCTAAAACCTTAAAGATCACATATAATTATATATTAATTAAAACTCCTATTGCATGCTTACTATATGTTTTCCATTGTAAAAATGTCATATTTGTGACAAATTTCCTAAAACAACCATATCGTGACAAAAATTTAACTATGTACTTAATGGCTTCACATGACATTGTGGTTACTATTTTCAACCTAGAAAATAATCTATCACAACAATGTTTTGCACAAAGTTTTCATTGAACTATAATATAAAGCCTCTTTTGATGACATAATTGATGTTCTCAAAACCTTGAAGACAAATCTTTCTTCTTCATGTGTGACCTTCAAAAGGCCTTTTTCTTAATAGTCTATCTTATTGGCTCTTTAATACTTAACATTCCAATGCTCAATAATGACCATATGTCAACAAACTAAAATATTAACACACAGAGCATACATCTCCATGTCATTAAATAATTTACAATAAATAACAACAATATTCAAAATGACTAGGAACTCAATCGTTATTTTCATGGTGGGTATCTTTGATACATACATACAACACCACTAATACTTTGTGGATCTACTCTTAAATTTTTCATGAAACATAAAGGTACATAAACATGACAATCAAAAACTCATATTACACACATGTGACTTGAAACAAAGGTGATTGAAACATGCCCATAGGTCAAAAACTAAAACCAAAGTATATTGTAGAATAAAACTTGTAGATCTTAATTAGTACAACTTGGAAGCATTAAAATATATCAACCTAAAAATAATGCAAATTCAAAAATATATTGGTAACAATTAAACTAAGACATCATGCATATTCTTTTCATGGAATAAAAATTAGAACATAAGCATTCTTAAGTCCAAAATTCTATAAATCTATAAATATATGATAACTACAAGTCAAAAACTAGAGACTAATGAACAAATATCTAACCATTATTAAAAGAATGTAGGAAAATCTAAAGTTGTATCATTTGGAAAACCCTTGAGAATACAATTTTGAAAAACATTTTTCCACAATTTTGTGAAAAAACCATATATTTTATAAAAAATACCTACAAAACACCTTGCATGTAACACAAGCCACACACACAACTACGATGCAAATAAGAACTCATTCACACATATAACACACCCTAAACTATACAAAGATTATATTTTGATTTTGAATGGTGGATTATTACAAATGTGTAATATATATATTCAACACACTATAAATTTGTAAAATGCATCTACATGCACCCAAGAGCTCTAATTCACCATATGACAAACTCTATAACCTCCATGTGACCATTTATCGAGAGGACATGCAGGATCTCTTGGTCACCATATGATTACCTCCACAACCTTCACATGGCTATGTATCTCTAGGGGGATAAATAGGAGCATCAATTATCACATGACTAATGCAACAACCTCCCGATAACTAATGAATTATCATATATCACCAACTAGGAGCTCTAATTCACTATATGAACAAGTCGATTAATGGTGATGGAATCTAAGGAAACTTGCAACATGATTTATAATCCACTCATTAAAATCAATAAAATCCCCCATCTCGAGCTTCCAAAGCTTACATTTCATTTCATTGTATCTATCCACCTCCATTCTAGCAAAGCATGGCATAAGTATATCATGAAATAAGATTAACTACAAAAAAATCCTGTAAAAAAAGGATTAACAAGTTCGCCATGATTTGATACCAAATGAAAGGAAATATAAACAAAAATCTTCTTGTTCTCATGTAGAAAATTAGTAGCATATGATTTTGTAACAAATTTGTATTAACCAAATATGGACAACAATGGTAAAATAGATTTATATTAACCAAAAATCCATATAGCCATACAATGTTGCATGTCACTAAAAGTATAATATATGTACAAGAAATCCATATAGGTGTATAATGTCATGTATTAGTAATGGAATGATCCGGTGGATATTTTCAATGAACATTGAAGTGTCTCATCTCTCTCCAAAATCTACACCATCAGAAAGAGCTTAATGTCCTGGTTCCAACGCAACTCGAACGGAGCGAAAAGGAGCCCGTTTGTGCAAGTTATGGCCAGTCAAACCTTGGGTCAAACTGGGATCAGGGGCATCCAGGAAGCGAAAAAAATGGCATCATCAAAAGTTGTCAAATTTGGCGTCATCGCGAAGAGCTCATCGAGATGATTCCGATGGCATTCGTTTCGTCAAAATTCGACATCGTATGCAAGAGTTATCAGCGGTCAAAGTTTAGTTGACTTGATGGTACATGGGTGACGTCAGCAATCAGTCTGTACTGTACGGAATACAAATGGATGAATCCGGGCATAACATGTGGCGGTTGAGTCACCCGTACCGAACCAATCAGAAGTTGACACGTGTCCATCCGTACAGGTGACGTGGCTTCTCCGAATTCGTCAGCATACACGTGGCAGTCTCAGTCAGCATTCAATCAGCGGACAACTCATCCAACAGCTTGGCGTCGACATCAAGTAAGCGTTTGACATGTGGATGGGTCGGTATCTGAGTCAGTGGTGATTGGTAGCCTGGTCGAGGACACGTCGGCAGTACGAGCAAGTTATATTATGACACGTTGGACTGGTCGGCATACATGTCATCGGCAGCGTAGAAGGTTCCAGCGAATGGTAGTTTGCCACGTGTCGGTCGGTTCTCTCTCCTCTGTCGGCAAGGTAATTGTTTGTAACAAAAGGTTGTTACACGGAATTGAACCCGTGACCCGCCTCCTCACAGCAAAGCGTTCCACTGTTGCACCGTTGCTGAGTTGTCTAAACTATATTTGGTTTATGTTTGTTTTGTTGAATGTTCAACGTGAGTTTGGAAACAAAACATGGCCCGGGGGTTTGGAACCCTCGACCATGCGGGTGGTTAAAATGCTATCCACTGTTACGCCATTGAATGGCTTTAAATATTATTAGCAACGGTTTGGGTTTTGTTGTATTGTTAGGGCCGAATTCCTAACTAAGGCCTATAAAGCCAAAATTTGAACTAAACCCACCTAGAAAGATGACAAAGGGGGTTAAGAAAAAACAAACAAACTCTTGTACAAGTTGTAAAGGGGGAGTTATTCATTTATTATCTTTGTTAAGCCTTATTTGGCTAATTTTATGTATTTAAGGGGGTGTGAAGTGAGAGTGAAGGGAATTATTTTTTTTAGGTGATGAAGTCTTGACGCTGGGGGCACGAAAGAGAGGTGTTGGAGATTTTTCAAGCCATTGTTGTACGTCGGAGCCTTGTTATGCTACCGAACTGATGGTCTTGGTGCATCATTTGTAATTGATTTTGGAGTTAATCGGATTGGTCTCTCTATTGGAGTGGACTCGGAGACGTAGTCACATTTGTGACAAACTCCGTTATCAATGCTGTTTGCACCTCTCTTCTTCTCTCTCTCATATTCAGTTTCTCTTTTGAAGATTTAATGCATAAAATTGTTAATGTATGCTTGAATTTGTAATTCCGCAAAGTTGTTGAAATTAAGCATTTAATACTGCAATCTAGTCTAGATCCATATATAGATCAAGTGGTATCAGAGCTTTTGGTGGCTAGTATTGCATATTTATTTTGAATGCTAACAAGATCCAGGATTCAGAAGGGCGAAGGAAAGCTTGAAGAATTTGATCCTGAGATCGGGAAACAAAGAAGTTTTCTAAAGATGTTTGTGTTTGGAATGGAGGTTCCTGAAGAAATCAGTGAGCAGGAATTTCGAAGAGCATTCCTCGAGATGAAGGCTAAGGTGGATATTCTTTTTCAGGAGAGACAAGAATGGAAGGAACGTGAAGAAGGTTCGTCGAAGCAAGATGCTCGTGAAGACAAGAAAGGGAAACAACATGGAGATGGTGGCAAGCAACCAAATCACCCCTTTTCTTCTTCTCCTCCCTCTTCTCCATCTTCTCCTTCTTCTCCATCTTCTCCTCATTCTATTTCTTCTAATCCTTTCAAGAGTGTGTATAAGCCTAAAATTAAATTGGATGTAAAATTTGACTTGCCTAAATATTGTGGTGAACTTAATGCTGAAAAATTGGATGATTGGATCCAGCAAGTTGAAGTCTACTGTAGAGTCCAAAACCTATTAGATGATGTTGATAGGATCCAATTAGCTACTCTTCGTTTAGGAGGGACAGCCTTAACTTGGTGGGAGAGTAAGTCTAAGGCAGAAGTTTCACAACATGGTAGAGTCAGTTTAACTTGGGCAGAGTTTGTTAGTGCTCTTAAGAAGCAATTTTATCCCCTAGGACATATGGAGCAGTTAATGATGGACTGGAAAATGTTTAGGAAAGGGAAAGGTCAAACTATCCAAGAGTACACCCATGGATTTAGGAAAAGGGCTATTGCTTTGAATGTTCCTTTGTACACCCAGGACACGTTGTTGAAGTACATAGGAGGTCTTCATTCCTACCTTAGGCATTCTATTTTGGTATTGAACCCTTGTAATTTGGATGAAGTGTCTGTTCAAGCTATACACTTAGAGTCAAGGGGTAAAGGATCTTTTATTGATAAGTTTGATAATGATGTAAAGAAATCTTCTAAGAATGCAGAGACAGGGAAAGGAAAGAAGATAGCTACAGTTAAGAAGGATGATAAACTTTCTTGCACTCATTGTGACAAGAATGGTCATGATGAAGAACATTGTTGGCAGTTGCATCCGGACTTGAAGCCTAAGTGGGCTCAGAGACGTAATCAGAAACAGAAAGGTAAGGAGAAAGCCGCAAATATTGTTATAGATCTTGGTTCAGATTCAGATGATGAGACTAAGATAACAGCTATGGGTTTAAAAGGTAAAGCTCCTACTTCTAGTGATTATGTTCATAGTTGTGCTTCTTCATCTAAAGATAATGATGTCTCTGAAGATGTGAAAAGGAATGAGTTGTTTCATTTAAGGGTTGTTGCTAAGAACACTAAAATTGATGCACTCATAGATAGTGGTTCTCATGTGAATTTAATTTCTGAAAGTGTTGTAAGAAACTTGGGATTGAAAACTACACAGCATAAGAAACCTTATCCACTAGGCTGGATTTGTGAAAATGATAAGCTGCAAGTAACGAAACAATGCACCTTAAGATTCGCAATCACTAGTAAATTTGTGGATGAAGTACAGTTTGATGTGGTTCCACTGGATATCTGTGGGATAGTGCTTGGTAGCCCTTATGTATATGACAAAAAAGCTATTTTCTACAGGGAAAAGAATCATTATCACTTGTTTAAAGATGGCATTCAGTATATTGTACATTCTCACAGGATTAAGACTGATCGTTCTTTTGCAAACACAGGGTAGTTAAAGAGGGTAATTAATGCAAGTAAAGAGTTAACTCTTATGTTTGTCAGTACAGATGGTTCTACACTTGAACTTGGAGTAGCTAACCAGGGTCAGATGTTGCAGGATGCACTTGCAGTACAGCATGAGAAAGTGATGATTGAAAGCATTGATAGTTCCTTGGGTAAAAATGTTCATGTTGTGAAGGATCGATATGTTGTTGACTTATTCATTTTCATTTTTGCATTATTGTTTAGCTTGATGCTAGTCAATTTTTGTTGGTTAGTGGCTACAACAATTGATGTAGATGCTTATGGAAGTGATAACATTATGTTTATGTTCAACAATGTTGTTGCAGTCTTCATTGTGCTTGTGAGCCAGGTATTCAGATGTATAGAAGATACAGGACAAGTGGGGAGGCCAAGTCCTCACTTAATGTCAGAGTAAACGCCACTTTTGGAGGTCCAAAAGGTCTTTAGTGGGGAGGCCTGATCTGGTGGATATTTTCAGTGAACATTGAAGTGTCTCATTTCTCTCCAAAATCTACACCATCAGAAAGAGCTCAATGTCCTGGTTCCAACGCAACTTGAACGGAGCGAAAAGGAGTCTGTTTGTGCAAGTTATGGCCAGTCAAACCTTGGGTCAAACTGGGATCAGGGGCATCCAAGAAGCAAAAAAATGGCATTGTCAAAAGTTGTTGAAGTTGGCATCATCACGAAGAGCTCGTCGAGACAATTCTGACAGTGTTCGTTTCGTCAAAATTCGACATCGTACACAAGAGTTATCAGTGGTCAAAGTTCAGTTGACTTGATGGTACATGGGTAACGTCCGGGCATAACATGTGGCAGTTGAGTCACCTGTACAGAACCAATCAGAAGTTGACATGTGTCCATCCGTACAGGTGACGTGGCTTCTCTGAATTCGTCAGCGTACACGTGGCAGTCTCAGTCAGCATTCAATCAGCGAACAACTCATCCGACAGCTTGGCGTCGACATCAAGTAAGCGTTTGACACGTGGATGGGTCGGTATCCGAGTTAGCAGTGATTGGTAGCCTGGTCGAGGATGCATCGGCAGTATGAGCAAGTTATATTGTGACACGCTGGAATGGTCGGCATACATGTCATCGGCAGCGTAGAAGGTTCCAGCGAATGGTAGTTTGCCACGTGTCGGTCGGTTCTCTCTCCTCTGTCGGAAAGGTAACTGTTTGTAACAAAAGGTTGTTACACGGAATTGAACCCGTGACCCGCCTCCTCACAGCAAAGCGTTCCACCATTGCACCGTTGCTGAGCTGTCTAAACTATATTTGGTTTATGTTTGTTTTGTTGAATGTTCGGCGCGAGTTTGGAAAAAAAACGTGGCCCAGGGGGTTGGAACCCCCGACCACGCGGGTGGTTAAAATGCTATCCACCGTTATGCCATTGAATGGCTTTAAATATTATTAGCAACGGTTTGGGTTTTGTCGTATTGTTAGGGCCGAATTCCTAACTAAGGCCTATAAAGCCAAAATTTGAACTAAACCCACCTAGAAAGATGACAAAGGGGGTTAAGAAAAAACAAACAAACTCTTGTACGAGTTGTAAAGGGGGAGTTATTCATTTATTATCTTTGTTAAGCCTTATTTGGCTAATTTTATGTATTTAAGGGGGTGTGAAGTGAGAGTGAAGGGAAGTATTTTTTTCAGATGATGAAGTCTTGACGCTGGGGGCACGAAAGAGAGGTGTTGGAGATTTTTCAAGCCATTGTTGTACGTCGGAGCCTTGTTATGTTGCCAAACTGATGGTCTTGGTGCATCATTTGTAATTGATTTTGGAGTTAATCGGATCGGTCTCTCTATTGGAGTGGACCCGGAGACGTAGTCACGTTTGTGATGAACTCCGTTATCAACACTGTTTGCACCTTTCTTCTTCTCTCTCTCGTATTCAGTTTCTCTTTTGAAGATTTAATGCATAAAATTGTTAATGTATGCTTGAATTTGTAATTCCGCAAAGTTGTTGAAATTAAGCATTTAATACTGCAATCTAGTCTAGATCCATATATAGATCATGGAAAGATATATCTACAAAAATCCCATATAGGCATACAACAAAGGACCCTAATGTAATCACTTCCGTCTAGGGGAAGAAAAGAGGTCACAAACTTCCTTTGACTATCAATTGGATGGAGAGGCATACAATGATGGTTTCTTTCAAATTCACTAACTCAACCTCCTCTCTAAACTATTATGGACCTGAACCTGATACAATAAAAAATTTACACATGGATATATAAAAATTTCTAATAGAATGACATAATAGAATAATCACTTACCACATAATCACTTTGAACCTTGTTTTGCCTCCCTTCGTCCATAATAGGGAATGTTCATGAGCTAGAGTTTTGAAGCCTTGTAGAAACATCAAGATACAGATTCAAATACAAATTAATATTATCCAAGATTTCACTACTAGACATATAAAATGTAAAATATAATTTGAAATTTGTTAAGTTGGCTCATACCTTTGTCAAAGGCATCAAAGATGATATTAATGTGGAAACACCATGCTCCATTGTGGTATGAATACTAGGAGGAGTATCAACTGATCTCAACATCTAAAAAATGAAATAATGTTATTCAATTACCAAAATCTATCTAATGTTATTTTATAAACCATTAATGATTAAAAATAAACAAGCTTACCTCATTGAAACATTGATGACCACCTTGATTAATTAATAAATTGAATATTAATTAATAAATTGAATATCAACCTAGTAATTTAGTTAATATTACATTTCAAAATAAAATTTAATAAATTGAATTTAAACTTATTGCAAATTACTTGACTATCAATGCCATATGTTTCATTTAGTATATCATTTTTCATGACCATATGATCTACTATAGATGCATCTTGGCCATGCGCATCCTGATCATCCTCATACCCATAAACACAAAGAGAATCGTAGTTTTGACATAAGTGAGGTGGATGTCAAGGTTTGGAAGAATCGCCCACATCACCCTATGCCAAAGGTCTAGTGTGTTGTATAAGGGTTTGATTCAAAAAGCTAATGGACTCCAGGGTCTCCATCTCATCACCCTAACTCACAATAAAAGGGACAAGGACATGCTCAAAACCAAGTCTAGCTAGGGGTCTCAGTGCCTAGTGTTGGGCACGTTGTGCCCTCACTTTTTCTTGTGGAGCCCCACCTCTACCCTATAACTCCCTCATGTTGAAGTAATTAGGTATCTTATTGAGGAAAAACTTACATTAGATTTTGCTCAAAAAATGTCATGGGACCTCATTATCATTGCATGGAGGATGGTAAAAAACCATCCACCACCTGTCTCAAAAATTATTTTGCATCCCTTGGTGTTGGCACCAATGGATTTAAGGAACCTCCTACAAGTGCCATGTATGGGTTGATCATTTCGTGTGTCGGTGAACAATGAATACAAGTCAAATTTCAATTTATTTTTCTTTAGTCTAGTCATAAGATTTTATTTTTTTGAATTCAAGTTTTCTTTGCTCTTCCCTCTTGTTTGACCAACTATTGATTTGGTCACTCATAGATATTATGTGGCTAATGATGGATTCTAGTGAACTAGCAAGGGTGAACCTATGTGAGTTCATTGTAACTGGATCTCTCAACCTTCCAATTAATTCCTTAAGTTCTCTCTTATTGTTTTCTATTTGACCTAATATATTTTATTGCATTCTTGAAGGATTTTGAGGCATTGAAGGAGGGGTTTATTGTGGTTCTTCTTTAGCAAGATTTTGATGAGGAGGTGAATCAAGGTTTTGATCAATTGGTGGTGCATTATCAACTTCTAGAAATTAAACAAAATCCACTCAAATATCTAATTAAATTTATCTATTTCATTAGATTTTTGCACTAAAAAACAAAAAAAAAATTACCTCTTCCACCTCAACGACATTGTGGCAACATTTTGACAACAATTTGGTGGAAAAACAAAGATGAAAGACCTATCTCACAATGCAAGCGTTCTTGAACAAAGCTATAGACCACGGGTTTGGCTAAGGGGTAAGGATAAAAGTGAAGTGTTGAGGTGAGTTTTTTTTAAGTGTAAAGAGCATAATGCAAGCCCATTATAACATGATCACATTATGCTCTCTAGGGGACCAAAAAGTAGGATGACCACTTTTTGGTCCTCCAATTTTGTGGATTTACTCACTAGTTACTTAATTTTACTTAGAGTACACATAGGATATTTATCACTTTATGTCTCTATTTATAAGATTAAGAAATATGATGTAATCTTATCCAACCATATGTCTCACCTTGGTCTATATAACCAAGGGGTTCTCTTTTCAATCCCAATCCATTGTAATCTATCATTTGTATCCTTTGATTAAATAGAATTATCCTCTCATAATTGATCTCTATTATGCTTTTTAGAAGTTATTAGATCTTGGGTGGCTACAATCTTCAACCAAATCTTATATGTTATAGAACATTCTAAACTAAACCTTACAATAAATTCTTTTTTATTTTATTTTTACTTTCTAAAAAAGATAGATAATTTTTTTATAACATTTCAAAGGCAGGTACTAGCATCAAAATACTTTTATAATGTTTTTTGAAATCTATATTAAAAATTAAAATTAAATAACATAATTTAGAAATAATATTACAATCATTTTACTATCACATTAATTTTTAATGAATTAAAAATAATAAATGTGTGCACTCTATATACTTAGATATGACTTATAGAACTTGTACAAGTCTATACACTTGGATAAGTCAAGAAAATCAATTCAATCTAAGAGATACAAACTAAATCATTAGTACCAACAACACTCAAAAAACACTCTTTGGTATCATTGACAAAATTGAAGGGATTTTAATTTGTTAGTAGCCTAATTAATTATAAGAGAATTTCCTAAAGTGGCTTTCATAAATTTCTTACATTCATGATAGTGGACATGCATTCTAAGCTCTCAAGAATGAATCTACATTATGCTTGATCTCAAAATATATAAAATGCATTCCTCACTACAATAATGAACTTATTGCACCATCTAATACAAAAGCATCTAGAATGATCAATATCATTAGTTAAGCATTAATTGAGCTATATTTTGGTGATGATCTACTACTTCTTTATGTTTTTAATACTAATAAATGATTGCAATGTAAATTTGAGCACATTAGAAATAGTCTTCAACAACAACATTATACATTTCCTATTCAACAAGAATATCCTCTTTCCAAGATTACCATGGTCAGACATCAAGAAAAATAAATATCAAATGTTTAGAATGGACATGTATTGAAGTGAATGTGATACCATATATCTTTTATTTAACATTTTAAACACAAAAATATATTGACCTAATAAATACAACCTCAAACCATATATCAGATACAAACCAAGGAAACACATATACTATCATATCAATGATATCATGTCTATTTTATTTTATTTTTAAAATATCCGCACAAGCAGTTTTATAGAGAGAAGAAACATTCCAAATATTATATATTAAAAAAATAAAATAAAAAAATAAATCTAGTGAACACAATAAGAGATGTGTATTGTACATACTACTTTAATCCCATTTGCAACATTAATTTTTCTATCACAAAATAAATTATATTATTACATTATTTCAAAAAAGATGTAAACCATTGAATGACACTTGTTTCAATTTTAACTTTGATTCAATCTATAAAAAATAATTTTATGGGTTTTTCTATAAGTATAATAATGGTTATTATTATTTTATTTTTAACTAATTTAATAATAATTTTACATCGTTAAGGTCAAAGGATTGACTTTCATACAAATTAATCTTTTATAAGTTCACATTTATAATTATAAAAAAGGGTAAGATATTTTATTAGATAAAAGCTTAAATAAAAATTTATATACAAAATTTAAGTATATACAAACTATGATAGAATAGTGTTTAAAATAAATTTTGTAATGATGAATATATTTGCTATTTATTTTTGTGTTTATTTTAAGGATATATATTGATATATGTATATATAGATTAATGACATAATTTTATGTGGAGAGTTTATTTTCTTAGCTTATGCATCTCGATACACACATATCTCCATATACTTACCTTAATTTTAGCCTTATGTATAAATACTTCAATATATTTACTTAAACTACACATTTATCCATACATCTACTTTCATAGGCAGTTGCCACCCACCTTGATTTAATCATTTTCCTACCTAGGATAATTTCTACGATCACTAGGTGACCTTGCAATCATGAACTTGATCCCTTCTTTAATAAAATACAAATTTAAGATTTGGTTAACTAGGCCCTTTCTTTCCCACCTTCTAGGTAAACTAAATACACATTTGGTGTAATATGATGATATATGTTAGTATTTTTTTAGTCTATAGGAATCGAGTAGCCCCCCTATAAATTGTAGTGTGCCTTGTAAATTTTTTTCATGTGACCGATGATGCTAGTGTGGTACACCCTTTGTTACCACAAGTACAAGGGGGGGATTAGACCTCATGACCTATTGCTTGCAACATGATGCTTTAGCCAATCAAGCTAGGCCCCTTGTCCGATGATATATGTGTAGATGGAGGAAACAAAATAGGTTTGAGATCTTATGGATTAAGATCAAATCATTCCAAAATCCAAATAATAGAGAACCTGCAAGAATATTATCCAAACATGCAAATGAAAATGCAAAACTCTAATCTACTTGTGAGGAAATAAACTAATTATCTCTATTATACTCCTCAAATCAAGATCTTGTGTAAAATGGCTCTCAGAAGCACACACACAAGTGGCTATGATTTATTGGATATTCAAATGCAAGATATAAAGACTATTGCAAAATCTAAGAAATTAAAAGTAAAACTTGAGAAGAAACTAGCATGCAAGATGAAAATGATAGCTAGATTGCAAGTGATATTGATAGGGATTCAATGCACATATTAGATGATCCCAAAATGAGGTAGACAGGTTGTTTAAATAGATACCCTCAAGAGAAAGTCAAGCATCAGGGTAAATATGGTATTATGGGAGATCGGTGGTATAGGAGGAATAAGTGGTAAATGGTAAGTGGTAAGTGGTAGGAAGGAATACTAGAGAGATTTTATTTAATAAATGGAGACAATGGATAAAAGGTGCATGTGTTAAGGATAGACTAATATTTATCAGATTAATTCAATGGAAGATATGAAAAGAATAATGGAATGAGATGAATAATAGATAAAAATGAAATGATATGACATATTAAGGATATAGCCAATGCCTAAAGAAAATTAAAGTTAAATGAGGATAAATTTAACAGACAATTTTATGTGTCTACATTTTTCCCCTCTTTCAGACAATGCAGCTTGTCACGTTGTTTCAAAGAAAAATTGATCAATTGATATATATGCCCCAAAGATACCCTAATAAGGATAATGATGAATATGATATGCCCCCTTGAGAGATTAATCAAACAAATTGCAAGGATATTGATCTCTCAATTGATTACAGGAAAATGATTAGATGATTAACATTACACAAGTGATTAAGCAGAGATTTACATTTGATAGAAATGCATAGTTGATGGGTGTAACTGAACAATTGATGGAGATGATTAGTATAGTTGGGTTGACAAGTTGATTAAGCTGATTGAGATTGATGCTTGGGAAAGACAAGTTGATACAATGATTGATTGATTGATTAGGGGGTTATGAGATTCTGAGAAGCAAGTCTATTGATTTGATATTTGATTCAAGAGACATATATCAGTTGAACAAAGCAATTGATTGATTTCTCCGCGACAAGGAAGATGAACAAAATGATGAAGAGAAAATGAAAGGGAAAGACAATGAAAGAAATGAATGATGAAAGGGAAAATGCAAGGTGATGAGAACTCTTGTTCTTTTTAAGTGATTTTATCATCATAGAGCTTATTATGTTGGAAATTAGTATAAGTGTCTAGATAACATGAACATCTAGAGAACTTGAATACTGTTTGCATTTTTATTTAGCAGTAAAGTATAAGCATCGAGGTATAAGGACCTTAGATGACTTGAATAATTATTGCATGGAAGACACTATTAGATAAGGAATTCTCTCATCCATACTAGACTCATAGGTCCTCGATGGTTTTGGATAGCCATGTCTTAAGACGAATCCTCCTATAAATGAGAAACAATCCACAAACATATAAGTGAACATGTCCCATCCTCACCTCTCTAGTGCAATACATCCTTGAGAAGCTAAAAGACATGCCACCAAAGATAAAAATCATAAATCAATCAAAGATAAACAAGCAATCATGCATCATGCTTCAATGTTTGACGGATTTTTGTTACAGTTTATGTGTTTTTTCTAGATTTGTAAGATGGGTTGATATGTATGTTATAATGTTTGCTTGATTGTCAATCCTAGTGTAGTTTAATTTTGTTGAAGTGAAAAGTGGTGTGATGATCTAAAAGTGTCACTGTTTAGGGATTTTTGAAGTTATGTGATTTTTTTTTTGGATTTTTGGAATATGTGATTTTTTTTTCAAGACATTTTCCAATTTTTATGGATTTTTTTAAGTTGTAAAGATGGAGTGAGATATAATGTGATAGATGAATAATTGAAGGAACAAGATCTTCCACATTAGAGGTAATGCAACCATGGATAAATGATAGATCAAAAGGAAAGATTCACTACAAAACATGTCACACAAGCAACATATCTTTTGTCAAAAGATAATAATGGTTGGTTGATTGGATACTAGGAATGATCAATTCTAGAGGGCATGATGATGATGATGATAAGTACTTAGGATCATTGATTCCTCTAAGTACGATAAGATTGATGATTGTTGATGATTGATTGACAAAAGATGTAAGGATTGGATAATGTTTTACAGTTAGGCTCAAATAAGATTTGCATGATAAGATTCAAGGTTTCAAAGAGACATGATGACCCACCCTAGAACCATCATGAAGTTGTATGAAAGGCATATCTTGATCATAAGAAGGATGAACATCATCATGGAATGAAGGGGTATCCTTAAGTGGAGGTATATATTGATCTTGATGAGGAAGGGAATTCTGATATTTTGTGGAAAGCATATCTTGATCATTGGATATGATGGAATCATGAGATGGTATGGATTCATTAGATTAGGTGGAAGGAGGACTTCAAAGTATACTTTTATCTTGATATGGAAGGGGATCATCTTGGATGAAACAAAAAGAGATAAGGGGATCATCATTAGGTTCTTGAGAGATGGGATCTTGGTCAAATATTGGAAGGGGTTGTGGATTTTTGGTATCATTGGATGGAGTGGAAAGAATACCTTGATCTTGATGTGCAAGGGAGCTTATGCTAGCATGATTTGGACTAAGAGATTGACATGAATCATTGGATGTAGATGGTATGATAGGATAGGATGGTTGGATGGAATCGTTAACTTGGGTGGAAGACTTATAAGGTTTTTTTTTGACTTATGGGGGATGACGATAGATGCATGTCATGGTATGGTTGCACAATATTATTTATGTTTGAGGAATTATATTTCTTTGCACATAACTCTTCAAAATTTTCATCAAAAAGGGTCTTGGAGGATGGGGATGATGTATTCTATGCTACTAGTCTTTGGAGATAATTGTCAAAGGATTCTTTGGTTTATGGATTAGAGCTTGTGAAATTGGATGGTGATGTTGGTGTAGGACTAGTGTGCTTTGAGATAGGAATTTTATTAGATGGTGATGGAGGACTAGTAGATGAAGTAGTGTATGATTCTAAACTTAAGGTGGTATTTCCCCTGTCAAAAATATCATCAAGATGACCTAATATTTCTACAAAGTTTTCATCATCACTAGGATCTACAAATATCTCATCACCACTAGGACGAAAGTTTGACCGACCTTCGAGGATATATGGTTTCCAATTATCTTCATGATTAGGAAAGGGGATCCTCAAAGTATGGCCTTGGATTGTCTTCATGATTAGGTGAATGGACTCCTCAAAGTATGACCTTGGGCTTGTGACTGGGATTGTTAAGGATTAAAACCATTTTAGGAAATTTTTGGGATGTTTAGAGGATGTTGTAGGATGATTAGTGAAATTTTGGAAAGGTTATGAATGGTTTATTGATGGTTATTATGATGGATTAAGGTTATGGAATGAAAAGGTTGTGATAGCTGATGATGTTTTAGTTGTTTTTGCATCAAAAATTTTGTCATTGACTACATTCTTGTTCTTTACCCAAAAAGGTTTCTTGTTATTCAAACTCAATTTTTGATCTTCTTCATTATTAATTTTAATAGTTCCATCATCAATGAGAGTTTGTTCAATTTGAAATACCATCTCTATGGCTTCGTCAAAGGAATCTAGGAATTATTAATTTCAAACTCATTATTAATTTTGACCTTCTTCATTATTAATTCAAACTCAATTTTTGATCTTCTTCATTATTAATTTCAAGTGAAGTTCCCTTCAAATTTTGACAAAAGAGGTCAACCAACTCTTGATTAGGAATGACATAAGGAAATCATTTTGTTAAATGTCTCCATATTTATAAAAATGACACAAAAGATTCACCTTGTTTTTGTTTGGTGTTGAAAAGGTTTTTCATGGTCACTTTAAGGTCACAATTGAAACTATAATTAGAGACAAATTTAATAGCCAATTCTTGAAAGGATTTGATGGTCGAGGTAATTATGAAAACCATTCCATAGCCTCTCCTCCTAGAATGCAAGGGAATAATATCATAAGGTATGTCTCATCAACTGCAAATTCCATGGTAGTAGCACAAAATTGTCTTAGGTGGTCATTAGGATCTCCTTTTCTATTGTATTTATCAAGTTTTAGTGTGTCCCAGTGGTTAGGAAAAGGTGGCATTGTTATGCTTGAATCAAAGGGATAAGGACATATTGCTTCAATGGAGAACTTGTGAGATGATTTTTTACTATTCTTGAGAGTATCCAACTCTTGTCTCAATGTTCTAAGATCATCCAAAATAGGATTGTTTGTAGGTGTAGGTTTTGATGTCTTTGAAGATTTCTTGTAATCAGGTTGTAGATAAAAGGGTCTATGATCTTTGATTCTATCATTTTTGTTTGTTTTGGGATGCTTAGATTCACTAGATTCATTCTTGTCATTCATTGTGAGTAAGGACATACCAAAATTAGGAGGTAGTTTGATTCCATCATCAAAAAGGGCCTTGAAATATTATTATGGATTACATTTGACTACCTCTATAAGTAGTTTAGTGAATCTATGATCATGAAGTGCTTCATCTATTATGGATTGGGTTATTTCTTTGTGATTAGTTTCACTTGTCTCACTAGTTGCAACACTAATGTGATCTTCCCCATCAAATTCTTTTCCCCAAGGGTTCCCTTCCTCTTGAAACATTTTTGCTCTTGTTCTAGGGGTCATAGGTGATTGTTCTAATTTACAACCCAAGATAATGTATGAGACCTAAGACTAGGATGCAATGAAAAGGCTATGATTATAAGATGGGATATGAAAATGGTATGGTATGATATGACAAGCTAAGAATGCAAGATCTCAAAGGAAACTCTAGGTCCAAAGTTGGTTATGATGTAAAATACTTACTTGCGTTATGTTGGATAGACACAAGGACCAATGATCAAGAGAGAGTATGTATGAGAGGATGGACTCCAAAATGACTTCCCTACTCAAGGATAATGGTATGCTCCCTATCTCAAGGATGATAAACCTCAAGTGATGCGGATGATAGATAGCCAATTGTTT
>VDFB02277193.1:51766-169697 GCA_007258455.2 Sequoia sempervirens | reverse complement strand
TGCTACGCAGGTGGCAGATTTATTCTTCAGAGACGTATTCAGGTTGCATGGCTTACCTCGGAGCATTGTCAGCGACAGGGACAGCAGGTTTATGAGTCACTTTTGGCAGGAGTTGTTCAGATTGTGCGAGACAAAGCTCACTTTGAGTACTAGCTACCACCCCGAGACAGATGTTCAGACAGAGATAGTGAACAAATGGGTGGAGGGATACCTCAGGAATTACATAGCAGGGCAACAGAAGGCTTGGGTTAAGTGGATATATCTATGTGAGTATTGTTATAATTCCACTTATCACATATCTATCCAGATGTCACCATTCATGGCATTATATGGATATGAGGCACCCAGTTTCATGGATTTGTTGCTATCAGATAGTAGAGTGCCTAGTGTTGGAGACTTATTATAGGAGAGCCAGGACATTGTAAAGGCTCTTAAGGAGAATATCACTAAGGCACAGAATCAGCAGAAGCAGTATGCTGATCAGAAGAGGACTGAGCGGACCTTTGAGGTAGGTGATATGGTATATTTGATGCTACAGCCATACCGCCAGTCCACTCTCAAAAAGAGTGGTGCCGAGAAACTTAAGCCACGTTATTATGGGCCTTTCAGGGTGATCAAGAGAGTTGGAGAGGTGGCTTATGAGTTAGATTTGCCGGTAGATAGCAGAGTGCATAATGTTTTTCATGTATCACGTCTCAAGAAGGCGTTAGGACATCAGATTGTTCCTTCCACCGTGCTTCCTCCCTTGGATGATGAGGGAAAGTTGGTGTTAGTACCTGAGGCTATCATTGAGTTTAGGGAAAGGAATTTGAGGAGGCGCACTATCAGAGAGTATTTGGTCAAATGGAGGGACATGCCAGTTGAGGATGCTACTTGGGAGAGTGAGGAGATTTTACAGCATCCAGAGTTGAGATTGCTTGAGGACAAACAATTTCAGGAGGGGCGGACTGTGATGTCCCCTTCTAGCTAGATACTTTAGTCTAGCTGTGGTTTAGCCTATTATTGGACCCTCGTAGGCTATTACAGATGGATAGGGGGTCAGCTATTTTTAGCATGTCTTTTCAGGCACTTGGGAAATAATTTCTTGGACTCCAATTTCAGACGGTTTGGCCAGATTCTCAATATTGAGAGAGTTATGATTATTTCAATGAATTCCAGCATGTTTAATGATTAATGATTAAATATAAAGTTAAATTGACTTTATATTTAAATCACTTAAGTGATGGGTTTATAACACATCGAATGGGGCCAATTGAGTATTTTATTTTGGAGGAGAATTATTAAAAGCTTTCCCTAAGTTTAATTCAATTAAATGTTAATGATTTTATTTAATGTTATTTCATTAAAAAAATCATAGCCTTGAAGAGGAATTTCGATTAGGGTTTTTGGAGGCATATATTTGCTTGAGAAATGAAGAATGAGGTATCCATTGTTATTGCTATCATTTTGAAAACAGATTTTTATGCTCTGAGAAGGGTTTCAGCCATTGCCATTGAAGAACGTAGTTTCTTCTGTGAGTCTCCATTTGAACTGGTGAAATATCCAGCGAATTTGGTATCCAGAGAGTTTCATACAGAGACTCTAATTTGTGCTTCAGCAGTTGTGAGGAAGATTCAGAAATTTATAGGGGTTTCATTGTAGATTATTTTCAGATTGCAAGGGATTATTTTCAAAGGTTTATTTTCTGCTATAGCACCCGTGAATAGTGCGTGAACAGTACTCGTGAACAGTGCATGAACAGTACCTGTGAACAGTGCGTGAACGGTGCGCTACAATACCCGTGAACAGTGCGCTATAGTACTCGGATCTGCAGTTTGGGCATTTATATCAGGTTTCCTATTAGTTACAGTTGTTTTTGTATAAGCATTCAAATAAAGTTATAGTTTTCCATTGTAAGAATGAGTATTTGTTTGCATTCAATATAGTTGTCTATCATTGCAATATCTCTTCCTTATAATCAGTGTATTAGAAGTAGTTTACTTTTTATGTCAAAACCCTCAAAGCACAAAAAATCAGAAAATACAAAAAAACCAAAAAAAACAAATTACAAACAATCAAGCACAGTTGCAGCTGATAGTGAGTTCAATGATTGAACCAGTTGGGGTTCTTCTGATTTTATTAATGTGCACTATGATTGTTAGAATGATAACTTAAGAAACGAGATGCTATAAGATGCAAGAATCTAGGTTCCTACATTATATTGAATGCTACAAATGATAATGGTGATATTGACAATAGATATGATGTTGGATACTATGATGCAAATGTTGTATAAAAAATAAGATGATAAATACAATGCTGCTATGAAGCTAAGCCATGATTCTAAACTAGAATAATAAAACAATTCTAAATGCTAAATGCCAAAATGTTCTATTCTCAAACTCTAAATGATCAAAATTCTTAAATGCTCCAATGTGATTTCGACATAGTAAGTTTACTCAAAGATGGGATGCAAAATGATGTAGCAAGGGGTTGTATTTATAGGAATTCCAAAGCATCTTGTGATGTGGCAACAATCAATGGTCAAGATTCAAACATGAGAGATGAACGGTGGAGATGGAAGAATCATGGAGGATGTTCCCTTGACCAAGGACAACATGCCAAATGTGTGAGATTTTCCAAGTGTCCAACATGTGCCTAAATTCAAATTAGGAATTTAAATATTAGACATATTTAAATTCATGTGACACTTGATGAGGTGCCAAGAGGAAAAGTTGGAGACATGTGCTTAAATTTAAATTTGGGATTTAAATTTAATGAAAACATTATTAATTAAATAAAACAAACTATGTGAATTTGTTTATTTAATTAACATAGAAGAATGTGATTTTAGATTGAAGAATTGGAAAAGTGTGAATTATATAAATAAATTGAGAATTTATTTATAAGTAGATGAAATAAAAGGGGCCATTAATTAAATAACTGGTATTTAATTAACTAATCGCCTTGACCAATTTTAGGTGTATACATTTTTCCCCTCTTTGAAGTAATGTGTTTACACGTTCCTTTAAAGAAAAATTTTGCTGCTGATGTTGACAAAAAAAATTTCCAATTCCCTAGATGCTGATTTTCAGGTGATGATGGATATATGCCCCCTCGGGAGATAAATTGATGAATTTTTTAATTTTTAGGATTTTTTGAATTCTTTTTAATTATTTTGATGATGATTCGACAATTTATCTCTCAATAAAGAAAATTGACTCTACCAATTTGATTAAATTGATGCCCTATTTTTTCTCCTTGTGTTTGATGATTGATAATCGCTTCAGTCGATTGGTTTTGATGATGTTTGATGATGTTGATAGATTTGATGATGATTGATCTCATGATAGGTGATAATCAATGATAGGATAGTGATGATTGACCTCATGATAGGTGAGGATCAATGATAGATTGATAATAATTGACCTCATGATACGTGAGAATCAATGATGGATTGATAATTGACCTCATGATAGGTGAGGATCAGTGATAGATTGATGATTGACCTCATGATAGGTGAGGATTAATGATAGATTAATGATTTTCCTCATGATAGGCGAGGATCAATGATAGATTGATGATTGTCCTCATGATAGGTGAGGATCAATGATAGATGCTCATGAGATTGATGAAATGTTGAGTAGAGTTGATTAGATTGATAGGTTGATTGATGTTGGTTGATTGATTTTCTGATTTGTGATATGTTATGATCATAGGAGGATTTTAGAATTATTCAGTCTAGGGAAGGCTTCCTAAACACATGGGACATGATTTTTCCTCTAGTGCAGACTGATTTAGATATTATTAGTCGATGTGGTTTATTATCTTTGATTCATATGCCCTAGTATGGGATTGATGATGTACCAAGACTTGATGATGTATTGATACTTGATGTATACACTTATTCAATCAAATATTTTGTGATTTATTTCATTTTTTTGATGCATCTCTCCATGTTTGTATATCATTGTACACTTAACATTATTATTTGAGATTTATATGATATGCAGTGGACTATTGATCTATATGGTGTCGATATGTGTTTATGATGGATGCCTATGATGGATGCATATAATTTCTACTTTATGATGTTTATGTGATGCTTATATGATACATGTGATGGATCTTATTATGCCAATGAAATGTGATGCATTTTATGTTTTTGTACTTTTCTAATGAAAATAGATGATGCAATGAATGGATTAATGTATGATAATGTTAATGCATGAGTGAATGGATGGATGGAATGATCATATGATGGTGCATATTTCTATGTGTTTATGATGTTTATATGATTCTTATGTGATGCTTATATGATGATTATGTGATGTATGGAATGATAATATGATAATGCATGATTGATGATTCTATATGCTTTATGGATGATGTTTTATGCTATGTGAGATGAATTTGATTATGCAAATGATGTATGTTGTTTATGTACACTCATGTGATGATTATGTTGATCTAGTTAGTCCTTTGTCAATCTTGGATTTGAGTAATAACAAATTCACCGGTAGTATTCCATACATCCTAGCAAATCTATCTTCACTACTAGTTTTAGATTTTCATAACAATGGCATTATATCTTTGCAGGGAAACCTACTTACCTGTCATGTTCTTCAACAACTTTTTCTTCTTGGAAATATTACTCTACTGGATATGTCTTTCAATCTTCTTAATGGACCATCATACCATGTCATGTTCTTCAGCAACTTTTTCTTCTTGGAAATCTTACTCTGTTGGACATGTCTTTCAATCTTCTTAATGGACCATTTTCTTAATCCATTAAAAATAGATGAAATGATTTTGATTATGCAAGTGAGATGCAGTGCACTTATTTTTGTGTTTTCTGATGCAAATATTATGATGTAATGCATGGATGGATGAATAATGTGATAATGTATATGTGATATGAAACTACTTTCTAATGTATGCAAATGATGATGCAACTGATGTGCAACTATATGAGAATGATATGTTTTTAGTAATTTCAAGTGTACTCAATCCATTAATAATAGAGATAACATCATTGTGAATTTTTTTCAGCCTTGGAAAACCCCTAAATATAGATGCAACACTAATATGAATGCAATCTACCCTAACCATGCATATCTAATATGAAAAGGTTGTCATCGTAACAACCGATTTGTCATGCTTTTTATCATCATTGAGCCTTTAAAATGTTAAAAGTGAGTACAAGCATCGATGGCATAATTTAGACCATGATGACCTGAATAATACTTTCATGATTTTTGATATTGAAAGTTAACACAAGAATATAGGTATAATTAAACTGAGATGACTTGAGCATTCCTTGCATAAAAAAAAGAATTAACCATTTTCCTATGCAAATTTGGAATGTCATCGGTGATACTTTGTAGCACACATCTCACGACAATTTGCACAATAGTAATGATCAACTCACAAATAGAAGACAAAGAAAAATCACACTCCTTCCTGGCCCCTCTAGTTCAATACATCGTCGAGGTGCTCCAAAGATATGATGACAAAAATCAGAGTACAATAGTTGAACATTCATGCTAACCTGATAAATCCATGATTCATGAGAACATCATCCATTTAAAGTTTGCTTTGATTTTGATTGATTTGGTTGTTTGATGTTTGATATGGATGGTTGATGTGCTCATGATTTTTGATTGATGTTTGTTCAATATTAAGGGGCACCATGATCATTGTGTTTGTTGTGTTTTCTAACTGTTGTTTGTCTATTTGACTAAGCTCAAAGTTTATTTGCCCCCAGTGAGTTCGGGATTTTTCCCCCAGTCTAGGGTGAGACATGACCGCGATGCCAGGATATGTGCATGAAGCTTTCTGATGATAGGCAGATTGTGAAAGTGAATGGTTGGCCTACTCAAATAGATGGAAAAGCTAATTTATCACAAAATAGTGCCTATTGCCAAGTTTTCACTACTTATTTTTATTGCAATTTTTCAAATTTTTAGATTTTTTAGATTTTTCACTTTTTTGTGTATTTTTCTCTTCTTTTTTTGATTTTTTTGTTGTCACCAAGACACCTATTTTTTAGGTTTTTCATCAAGGCTGACCATTTTTCAAGACATTTTATGATGTTTTTATATTTTTTCAAGACTTCTTGATGCGGATGAATCGGTGTAAATTTCTTGAGATCTGAGGTTGTTAAGGGAGTTCATCAAACAAATCCCCTTCAAGTGTAGAACAATTGATATCGATCCAAGCGATACAACAAAAGGGACCCTAGCGGTTTGGTTCAAATTTCCCCTTCTCTCTATCCTATTGATTATGGGAATTTTCTTTCAGGACCAAGTCACAAACCTGAAATGTTCCTGGCTTTACCTTGTGATTGTAACTTCTTGACATCCTCTATTGATAGGATTTTAGGTGATCAACTACTTGCTGATAACACTCATCTAACAGTTCTAACTCTTGGAGCCTAGATACTCTATAATCCTCATCTGATATGATCCCCTTTAGTGACACACGAAGGGATAAGAGCTCAACCTCAATAGGTAGAATGGCCTTTGATCCATGATAGACAAGATCATAGGGTGTGGCTCATGTTGGGGTGCGGATACTAGTTCTCTAATCCCACAAAGAAAGGTTCAATTGAAAGTTTGATTCACGTCCAACATCGTTGATAGTTTTCTTTCAGGATAGTTTTGTTTGAGGCCTACCTAGCCGTTTCCTTGAGGATAGTATGGTGTAGAAAACTGATGCTAAATATGGAACCTTTCACAAAGTTCTTGGATATCCTGATTCTTGAAAGGTTTTCATTATCTGTGACAATGGATTGAGGAATGCCATACTAACATATGATATAATTTAGGATGAAGGATGCAATTTGTTTTCCAGTGATGGTGTTCAAGGGAACAACTTCAATCCACTTCGTAAAGTACTTTGTGGTTGTGATGATGAACTTGTGCCCATTTGATGAAGATGGATGTATTTTTCCTACAAGTTCTAGATCCCATTGACAAAAGGACATGTTCCATGGTTGACATTTTGGAAATTTTTGACATATTGAAAAGACTCCTCCATATATTCAAAGTAATACCCCAAAGCGTAGGAGTTTCTTAGCGAGTTAAACCACTTGAATGTGTGCCATAGATACCTTCATGAACCTCACATAAAGTGGTTTCAGCTGTTATATTCTAGAAACTAAAGGAGAGTACCATCAAGACCTCGTCGGTAAAGTACATCGGCTATTAAGGTATTGCGAGCTGCTTGGATGAAGTTCATTTTTTTTGGGATAAATCTAGTGGTAGGGTATTATCTTTTAGGGTATGTGTAGATCTTCCCATAGATAGAAGAAGCATTGAATTCAACTAGATGATAGATGACTTGGGATTCAGGGTTATTGTAGGCGGTTCAAACACTTGTTCCACCATGAACTCATAACAGGCTCATTTTTCAGGTATTTGTAGGAGAGAAGCAATGGTAGCCATAGCATCAACAACTTTTTGTCTCCTCTAGAAATCTGCTCAAATTTTATATCCAAAAAATACTTTTTAAAGTCATCAACCATTCTTTTATATGGCATCAATTTATCATCTCTTGTCTAATAGTCATCATTCACCTGGTTAATGACTAGTTGAGAATCTCCATAGACATGTAACTCTATGATTTTCCACTCTATGACTGTCTTGATACCAATGTTCAATGCTTCATACTCAGTTGTGTTGTTGGTACAAGGAAACATTAAATTGTATGACTTTGGAATGATGTGCCCTTGTGGCATGATAAATAGGATTCCTGCTCCTGATCCATGTTGTGTGTAAGATCCATCAAAGTATAACACCCACTATTGTGTTGACATTGTTAGGACATTGACATCTGGAAACTCAATGCTCATGGGATGATCATCCTATAATGGTGCTTCAACTAGTTGATCAGCTATGGCTTGACCCTTGATTGCTTTCTTGTCCACATATTGGATATCAAACTCACTCAATATCATTACCCATTTGGCTAGTCTTCTTGTCAGTGCAACTTTACTGAGTAAATACTTCAATGGAATAATTTCACTATGAGTTTGATGGTGTGAGTTAGCATGTAGTGTATTAGTTGTTAAGTAGTGAATACTATCGCTAGAAATGCCTTTTCAATGAATGTGTAATTGATCTCATAGCCATTCAAGGTTCTGCTGATGTAATAAATTTCCCAATCTTTTCCTGTAGAGTCTTCCTGTGCCAGTAGAGTGCCTAAAGATACTTCAATTTTTGCTATGTAGAGTAACAATGGATTTCCTTTAGTTGGTAGTACCAGTATGGGAGGTGACATTAGATACTGCTTCAGTTGGTTAAAGGTTGCTTCACATTTTTCATCCCATTTGAAAGTGATATTCTTGTGTAACAAGTGGTTGAAAGGATGAGTCTTATCTACGAGTTGTGTGATGAACCTCTTGATAGATTGGAATTGTCCTTGCAAAGATCTGAGTTGACTGATGTTTTTAGGAGAAGGCATCTCCATGACAGCTTTGAATTTTGTAGGATCTACCTCAATGTTGTTAGTTGACACAATATATCCTAGAAGTTTAGCTGATGTGACACCAAATACACATTTCTTGGGATTTAATCTCACATTGAATTTCTCCAATATGGTGAAGATTTTGACTAGGATTTTCAAGTGTCCTTCTCTACTGTATGATTTTTCCAATAATTCATCTACATAATCCTCTATGAAGGTGTGCATCATGTCATGGAAGATAGTAGTCATCGCATGTTGATATGTGGCCCCTGTATTTTTCAACCCAAAAGGCATTGCGTTCCAATAGAAAGTTCCCCATAGACATGTGTAAGAAGTTTTCTCTTGGTCCTTTGGTGCTATTTTGATATGGTTGTAACCTGAAAATCCATCCATAATTGATAACATTTCATGACCGGCTATTAGATCCATAATGATGTCAATGTTAGGTAGTGGAAAATCATATTTTGGACAAGCTATATTGAGATCTCTGAAGTCCGTACATATCTCGATACTTTTATCCAGTTTTGAAACTAGTACAATGTTGGAGATCCACTCAGCATAATCAATGGGACAAATAAATCTGGCATCCAATAGTTTCTTCAATTCAGCTTTCACTAAGAGGGTGATATGGGGATGCATTTTCATCAACTTTTGATTCACTTTTATAAATGATGCATGATAAGCTCTAGATCTATCCCTGGCATATCAACATAGGACTAAGAAAATTTGACTTGCCTCTCTTCAAAGAATTTTGTCAAAATTGATTTTTCTTCATCTGTCATGGCTGCTGCTAGATGTAGGGTCTTCACAATTTCAGTTGTGCCCACATTGATAGATTGTGTAGGTTCAATCAACACTGAGGATCTCTCATGATAGTGTTCAAGAAGAGTGTCAAATCTTCCATCTCTCAGTCCCTAAGAGAGGTTTTCACCTTGAGATGCACTCTTTATTTTTACTTTTTCTAGATCTAATGTTGCCATTAAATGGTTTTCACCATTAGATCTATTTTTGATATTCATTTTGCAGTTCCGAAAGATTTGGCACTCCCCTTGTCTGAGGCTTCATTATGAGATTCACTGGTGGAACATGTGTCAGGATCATCAAAGCAAAGGAAATTCACAATGGCATCATCGTTTGGAAAGCTAGGTATGTCAAGGGTAAAATCACAAAGCTGTGTCACACTTTCAACCAACTTATTAGCACAACTGAATTTAAGTATTTCTAACTAAAAAATAATTTTGGTCAAACATAAGATCTAGTAAGATTCATTCTAGCTATGTTAGATACTTCCACAACTTTTTCAACTAAAATTGTTGGCTAAAAATATATGGAGCACCACTTTAAGTGCAATTTACCAAAAAGTATATATTTGAAAAACTTGAAGTTTCAATAACTCTTGCTAATGTAAATAACATTTTTTTTTAAAATATAAAAATACCATTTTGTAGATCCATAAGTTTAGTTTTCAAAAATATATTTATTTTAATAGTTTAATTATTTTTTATATTTTATTTTTTATTTTTACTAAAATAGGTTATCAACACAAAATATTAAGGTTGATTACTATTCCAAGGAAAAATACTAAAACTTAAAAAGAAAAAAATATGATGCACTAGATAAAAGAATCTATTTTAAGATGGTATATTTTTTTTTTCCATTTTAGATAAATATTTAATATGAAAGTTGATGTCGATGAAAATAGTTGTTTTTTTATTCACACACATTTTAATATTTATTTAAAAATATATATTTATCAAAATTGGAAAAAAAAATATCCATGTACTAAAATTTCAAGTTATAAGTACACAAAAAATTTGAAAGAAAAAAAAAATTACTATAAAAAGTTTGACATTCCATGCAACTTCATTTTTTAGCATTTTATCAACAACTAAATTATAGCTTTAATTTATTAAAAACTAGTTTTAAAAAAATACAAACATAAAATATACTAAAAAATACATATTTTACTAGTTTACACCATTTCAAAATTCAAAACATATATGCCACTTTTTAGTGATTCAATTTTAAAAATTGGATCAGTGTTGGTTGTTTCCTTTATAAAGTGTGACACAGGTTTGTGCTTTTACCCTCAAGTAGCTTAGTTTGGTCCCAATCAATTAGTTTAGGATGTACTAATGGCAAGGAATCATCAGATTGGCTAAGGTTAAAAAAGGTAAGTGTCATGATGGTAACATTGTTAAAGTGTCCAATGGAAATATCGAGGTTTATGATGTTACTCTCTTTCAAAGTATCTATCTCGCTCGAAGTCTACTCATCTTCACTTGAGTCATCGATATGCTGTGATCCAAATTCAAGTGGTCTAGAACTCAAGCTTTGTCCCTCCATACATGTTGGTGTATGATTTTGTATCACATCAATTTCCTTATCATGATAAGACTCTTCAGAGAGGGAATCCCATTCGTACTCATTAGAATCCATTTCAGAGCTATCTCTCAATTGAAAGATTCTCTCAACAACCTATTGCCTGATTTCTTCTTTTGATTCTTCTTTGTACCCTAGCCTTGTTTTGTCTTTTGGATTGGTTATAGTAGGCTGAATTGGTTCAATGATATCCTCTTTTCTCTTGCCAATGGGATCATTTCCTTCATAGCCTATCTTTTTTAGGATTGTTTTGCCTTTACCATTTTGTTATGTTTGTACCCTGGATGTTGATGCTTGTGATGTCTCTTCATCTTTTTCAAACCAATTCAGGACATCCTTTTCTTCTGATTCATCCACTAAAGTGTCTGCTTTGACGAATCTACCCTCAAAAAGCGTGGTTGGTTGTGAGGATTGGTGTTTTGATGTGGATGGTTGTCCATATGTCTTAGGAGAAAACAACAACTGTGAAAGGCATAATTATTGCTCAAATGAATATTCCCCTAGGCCTTTGTCTTTCAATTGGATCTTTTCAACCTATTTTTATAAGGCGTTGAGTTGACTTCCATGATTTGATGGAGTAGAATCACTGATACCTTTGTCTTTTGACTGGTCCTTTTTCTCAACCCACTTTGAAAAGGAATTTAGTTGTCTTTCATTGTTTGATGAACTTGGAGTTGAAGCTTCCTTGTTATGTAGCACAAAGGTGTCTTGGGTTGTTTTGAGTGTGTTGCAATATTGGGGGTTGTTGGAATCAGCTGAGATAGTGATCTCCTGCACATGGAAAGGAAACTTCAAACACTGATGATATGTAGATGACACTGCCTACATCTCGTGGATCTAAGGATGTCCCAAAAGTATGTTGTATGTCAACTCCTTATCCAATACTTGGAAAATTATATCTTTGACAACTGGTCCCACTTGAATTGGTAAGACAATTAGTCCTTGGGAGGACATCTCTTCATCATCATAGGCTTTGATTGTTATTTTTATTCTAGCATCAATGACATTTTCATAATATCCAAGTGCACAGATGAGTTTCAAAGTGCAGATATTTAGGCCAACTCCACCATCTATTAGAACATGCTTGACCTGGTGTTTGTGGACTAAAACCTCAATGTGGAGGGCAGCTTTATGTGGATGGGTGAGTGATACATCATCATGCTTTGAAAAGGATAAGCAATGAGGTGCGGTCAAGTGTCCCACCATAGCTTGGAATTGGAAAACTTCTAGATTGTTTGGTACTGTGGTGGCTATGAGAGCTTTTTCTAGGATCTCCTTGTGAGTTGGTGAAATCTTGAGGAGTTCCAATATGGATATTTGGGCTAGTATTTTCTAGAATTGATCCATTATGTCGTATTGAGTTGTAGGGACAACAAGGGTTTTGGATGTAGAGGAAGCATCTCCTTTCAATGTTACTTTAGCTTTCCCCCTGTTGATTGCATTAACTAGTTGATTGTCTTGTTTTTCTCTGATTTTAATGACACTTGATTGTCACTTTCAGCAACGTTTGTGATCATATTGATTGGTACAATGTCATTAATTTGATGTGATCAGGTGTTGTTGTCATGGATATGAGTTTCAGCTGCAACAATGCTTTGTTCATTGCCAAAACTTTGGTTTATCATTGTAATTGTTGGAGGAGTTTGATGAGTTGTTTTCATTGTAAATTTTATGACTCCTCTTTTGACCAAAGCTTCTTCAATTTTAATTCCATTCTCTATCATTTTTCGAAGGTGGGTGGACATTGTAATTCTAATCTATAATACATTTCATCATTAAAATTGTCAATAAAAATTTCCATCTTTTCTTTTTCCAGTATGGGACGAGAGTATCTTGCAAACATTCTTCTCCATCTTTACAAAAATGTGAGGAATGACTCACCCTTCTTTTGTTTTGTATTGCAAAGGTCTTTCATTGTCATCTCATGTTGGATGTTATAGGAGTATTGGGCGATGAATTTGTTAACCAACTCTTCAAAGGTTCTAATTGGTGGTGCAAGTTTGGAGAACCATTCAAGGCATTTTCCACCTAGGCTTCGTGGAAACAATCTCATTAAGTAAGTTTGTTTGTGTGAAAATTCAAGACTCGTGGTTCTAAATTACCTCATATGATCTATTGGATCTGTTTTACCATTGTATTTATCATACTTTGGGAATTCACAATGTTTGGGAAAAGGAATCATGTTGATACTTGGATCAAAAGGATATGGACAAATGTCTTGGAGAAAGTATCATTTTGAGGCTCCCCTTTGCATGTCAAGAATTTGTTGTTGAAGGTTTTTCATTTGATGAGTTAATGCAGTCACTTGTTCTAAATCATTTTCAGGCTTTTTAGGAGGTTCTTTCAATTGATTAACATCAAAGTCATCAAGAAATTTGACACTTTGTTTAGCAAACATTAGGAGTTATTTTTCCCCATTTCTTTGAAAAATATTTTCTAAGCATTTGTGAAAATTCGTATCTTGTTCAGTATGTTGGATATCTTCCTCAGTTATTTCTTCACTTTCAGTGTTGTGGCTTCCATGGAAAGGATTCTCTTCAGGTTTAGCCATGGTGTTTTGAGTTTCAATGTTTGGAGTTTCAATGTTTTGAGTTTCAATGTTTTGAGTTTCGATGTTTTGAGTTCCAATGTTTTGAGTTCCAAGTTCTTTTTCCTTGAGTTTTTTCTTTTGTAATCTTGTTTGAATGGGCATACAAGTGTTATGCTTTGACTAAAATTTGATCTTTGTTTGGAAGAGTGCCAAGGATGAAAACTAAGTCAAATAGAATGAAAAATTCTATTGATGAGACTAAGTTTAATTTGATTATATAGCTTTGTTTCGTGATGAAAGGATGACAAATCCTGATGATGAAACTCAACTTAATAATCAAAGGTGTGATAGGTTTGATGATTTAGGCACTTTAAGGTGTTAGATCTTGGTTTAGTTGGAAGAATTCAACTTGTAAATGCTAGTTTCAACAAGTTTTAGACTCTGTTATGACTGAGGAATGTTTCTGTCCTGGACAAGATTCTAAATTATGTTTCAAATTGATGAATAGGGGATAAAAATATCTCTCTATTTTTTGATTTAATGGATGTGCTAAAACAGAGCCTGGATGTGCTAAAAGACTGGGCGGATGTGCTAAAACAGAGGATTGATAGGCTAAAATAACTACACTAATGTGCTAAAATAGAGGATTAATGCACTAAAAGACTGCACGTATGCGCTACCAAACAAACCAAATGCACTGGGAAATGTACTAAATGTGCTAGAAGAGTGAATGAACATGCTAAAAGACTGCATTTATGCACTGAAACAGATGGTGAATGCGCTAAAATCTAGACTTAATGTGCTAAATGATGACTTAGATGTGCTAGAAAATAGATTGTATGCGCTAGAAAAAGCTAGGCATGCGCTAGAATTCCTTTACATATGCGATTTTGACTGGATATTTTGGAAGTGCATGCACTAAAATAGAACCTGGATGCACTAAAAGACTGTATAGATGTGCTAAGATAGATAATCAATGTGCTGAACTAGAAGTTTTTTGTGTTTTGATAGTTTGTTTATTTGTTTTTCTTTGAATCTGAGTGTTTCTAGGGTGTAATTTGTTGAAAAATGGATTTTTCTTGGTTTCTAGTTTGCAAATTATGGGAATTAAGTATTTAAATGGATGATTTTCTTGAATTTTGGCTTCAAACACAACAACAAGTTGTCAAACAGTTGTTTCCACCTAGGAACTAAACATTGAGTGTGTATTCAAGAATCTAGTCTGATTCTTTCGATTTCCACAAGTATAACACAAGAGAAGACAATACAAACACTTTTCTATTCTCAAGGGTCACTTAAAATACCACAACCCACATCTTAAAACCATGTCATCTCACACAAACCTGTCACCCCATAGAGGGCACTTGTGTTTTTTCCTTTCTTGGGTCTTAACCAAATCCAAATCCTCAAATTTTGGCTAGTAATCCCTTATGGATATATGGTGATTATCTTGGGGGAAGATTCTTCCCTCCCCTTGCACTATGATATAGAAAGTGTTTGGAGACTGACTTGGTTGGATTCTACACTAAGGTTCATAATAAGGGTTTCCGTTCAGTGCGGCAAATGATAAACTCCCTCAGGAGATCTCCCAAACTTTAGAACAAAGGCTTTCAAGATGGTTATCAATGCACACTACTGTTGAATTCCCTAAATTAACTTTTGATTATAGTGGGTTGGAAAACTTGGCTTTAGTTGCTTCCACTTAGGTCATTCCCCTAGGGTGAGTAATTTTTCCCACTATGGCAGGCCTTCTAAAGGTGTTAATAAAGCATAAAATAGTGAGTCTAGCATTTTGGTCACCTAGTTAAGGGGAGAGCATAGGCCTATCACTTCAAGCACAAAAGACAATGGGTTATTTGACCTTTTAATTAAGCTAGATGCCTATCTTAATCAAAAGAAAGCATTAAAAAAACTCCAGCCCCTGCATAAATCATCAATAGTTGCATAAATTTTTCTTTGACCGGCGTATCATTCACCTGCAACACAAAAAACATTAATTAGTTCTCGACATTTTAAGATTTTGTAAATTTAAACAGATGCGTGAAAATAATCATTGAATGTGCTAAAAGATCATTCCAATGCGCTAAAATGATTATCCCATGCGCTATAAGAACCAACATATGTGCTAAAAGAAAGATCAAATGTGCTATAAGAATTAATGCATGCGCTAAAATAAAGATTGAATGCGCTATAGAAACAAATGGATGTGCTAAAAGAAATATCGAATGCGCTATATAAACAAATGGATGTGCTAAAATAAATATCAAATGTGTTATAGAACCCCTTGTATGCAATAAAACAGATGATGGATGTGCTGAAGGATCCTCTAGATGAGTTGTAACAGAGATTGAATGTGTTGAAATATTTGCTTTATGCACTAAAAAAGCTCACGATCGTGCTAAAAGAGGTTCACATTTTGAATCTAAAAAACAACTTCTAGAAAATGTCAATAAAAAGGGGCTAGGCCCCACAGTGAGCACCAATTTATGTATGTGTGAATTGTGGGTGTTAGTAAATCATTAATAAAACACAAAAATTCAATAAGACGTATTACATTAAAGATTTGAATCACAAAATTAACCAAGTTAAAAAAAAGAAAATCTCTAAAATTGTTCCATTGTTCTCTATTCTCAAGGATTCATTAAATTATATTGGCTCTTAGATTTTGTGTGTGCACTACGATTGTTAGAATGACAACTTAAGAAACGAGCTGCTATAAGATGCAAGAATCTAAGTTCCTCAATTATATTGAATGCTACAAATGATAATGGTGATATTGACAATGGATATGATGTTGGAGATGAACCGTAGATTTTTGGCACTCTAAGACTTCTCTCGCTCCTCTAGGGTTTTTCACTTAAAAGGAGAGATGTAGGGAAAAAAATGCTAAAGGGTTCATTCAAATTATGTTATGTGTGATGTTTTCTAAGCTAAATGAAGTGAACTAAATACAAAAAAGTGATTTATATGACTAAATATGAATGCAAAACTAAGATTTATGCTATGTTGGAAAACACACTATGATATGCAAACAATGAACTAAAAGATGAATAAATGCAAAAAAATAAAGAAAAGGGATGAAACAGAGTGCACCTAGGCAAGAATTGAGGAATCTAGAATTGTATGAATGCCATCTAAAGTTACTAAAAATCAACAATGGGACTCATTTGTCTAGGGTGGCAAATTAGTCCTACTACTGGTGAAATCTATTGGGAACCAGTTTCTGACTGTCAGGATCTAGAATTTGACAAAACTTAGATTTCTAGTCTTAAGTGGGACTCATTCACCACTGGTGGTGAATTAGTCCTCTCCCAAAATTTTGAGAAATCAGAAGACAACTTTGCAACACCATATCTGGAAATGTCTTCTTGTCGGGTTGCAAAAGTTAATTATGCGAGAAACAAACAAAAAACCTTCTCCAAGCTTGAAATAGAGTTGATTTGACTTGAAGCACCTAGTTGACTTGTTGAACAATCTTCAATCACCTAAATGCTTGTTAAATCTGCATACCTAGGTCTGTAAACACACATGCAAGAGGGGAAAAATGGTTGAGGGTTAGCAAATAGGGTTTTCTTAGTCAAACCCCACATTGGTAATCAAACCTTTAATGAAATAATGAAATGAAAGATAAAGATAAACTAATAACATGCAAATACTATCAACTTACCAAACCCTTGATGATGCAAATTCTGAAGTAATGTCAATGGATTGCTCCAAAGTGCTTGAATAGTGCTTGATAAGATGTAAGATGCTTGAATGCTTGAGATTACTTGAATATGATGAGTGAATGTTGGAGGAGGATGTAAAATGAGGTGAAAATCACTTATACAATCTTGTGCCTTAGTAACCTGTTCATATCTCATCACAGGCCAACATCAAGTGTTTTTGAATAAAAAACTGAAAGGAAATTTAAAATATTTTGAATTTGGAGCCAAGGGGGACTCATTCACCACCCATGGTGAATGGGTCCCACCTAGGGCTTGAATGTGGGTGTTGGGAATTAAGTTGTATTTAATGTTGTTTATTGGGCTTACATTAAAAAATGAACTTAATTAAGCCTTATAAGGGCATAAGAGGGTCAAATAAAACATAAGAAATGGATAAATAGTGAAATTATGCCTGGAAAAGCATGAAATCTTGTTACAAGACTTTAAAACACTTCAAAAGAGGACTTGATGATGAATAAAAAGGTAATATTTAGATGAATTATAATAAAAAGAGTCTAGAAGAGTGTACAAATGTGTTACAACACTTCACAGCACCTTCACAAGACATCGTTATTTGAATTTTAGTACCTAAATATGCATGTTCAAGCCATGTTACATCATAAAATTAGAGCAAAATAGACCAAAAATCATGAAGTAAGGCCTAAAGGACCATGAAAATGACAAGTGTCCATTTTTATATGGCACATTTAGCCCCACTTTAGTGAGAGGATGAACTTGCTTCAAACTCACTAAGAAAGCAACCATAATTTTGAAAGGAGGGTTCAAATGTACTCACATTAGCAGATGGAATGACAATGATCAAGAGGGATGATCAAGCCCCAAAGATGAAGATCCCATGGAAAACTAAGCATAAGAAAAAAGGAACACACAAGTGTTGAAAGAATCAGATGAAACTTCGATCATTTGTCCAACTAGTTGTGGATTAGATCTAGGCTAAAAGATAATGTATACTCACTCTAGGGTGACAGAACTCAGAACTCGTGGTGGTCTTCCGGGTGAGAAGGCCCAAATATACTCACTCTGGGGCCATAGAATTCTAGCCTCGTGGGGTGAGAAATCCCAAGGTAAGATACATCACATTGGATCAGTATGTACTCACAAACACAAAGGTGGTTATGGGGAAAATTCATACCACTAGGTGGGATTCCCACTCAATCATATCAAAGTTATAACTCCAGATAACTTTAACAAGTTGCCACAAGGAAAAATGTTGGTTCGTGCTCCATGAGACAAGGAAAGCTCTGTATGCTTAGAACTCATGAATAAAAGAAAATTACCCTGAGCATGTAAGTTGTGTTATGTACAAAGTGGCAAAATGTGCAAAATGTAAAAATGTAAAAATGAAAAAATGTAAAATGTAATAGATGTTGAGGAGTCTTGTTAAGTTTATACGAATTAGGTCCTTAGAACATTGTGCCTAATGTTTCAAGAGACCAATCAAAAGAATAGTATATTCACAACTTAGGGGATGTAGTGCGCTGCATTAGGCCACGAAGAATGTAATATGCTAAGATAGATCACCCTTACGAAGGAAATCACACCCAATTTCATCCACAAATAACGAAAATATCACTTAAATTAAAAGGCTACACTAGGAACCAAGAATGAAAATGAATTATGGTAATGTATACCCCCCACTTTAAAGGAATTGCCACACATCGTTCGTGAGAAATTACTTTAAAGTAGAAAAGGGAAGAAAAAGAAAACAGATACATGAGAGCCAACTAAGAAAACCCTATGCCAAGTCATATGTTTCAAAGTTGGAATGTGTCATGTCAACAAAAATAGAAACAAAGAAGAGGAGTTTCCAAAAGAACACCAAACACATAAGAGATCTATGGTTTGGGTCAATATGTTCATTGTTGCAATGTTTAGGATTAAAGAGCTCAAAACTATCATCATTCAAAGCATAGAACAGAAGAATGACACAAAGAGTGAAAACAAAAGAAAAATAAATTCTTGTTTTGGGTCAACACAGGAAGAGACATTGCAGTCTCAACACTTTGCATCATCCCCAAAAGGAAAACACAAACAAAAAGAAAGAAAATGAATTTTTGGTCAACATGAAGGAGACATTTCGGTCTCAATGCGTTGAATCATCCCCAAAAGGAAAACACAAAACAAAAGAGAAAAAGGAAAGGACATTTTGGATCAACATGGAAGAGACATAGGGCATATCTATGCTTTGCGTCATCCCCAAAAGGAAAACACAAAATGAAAATGAAAAAGACAATGCACGAAAAATAGAAGAATAGAGATACAAATAGAAGAAGTGTACAACGAGAGAGAACATCAAACACACGTTACAGGGGAACACGATACGCATATGAAAGAAAAATGAAAAAGGAGCAAGTAATGCAAATGTAATTCAACCATTAACTAAGTTATTGGTTTCTCAATCTTAAATAATGTAAGCGGAAAATGAATAACATAGTTAAGAGACAAAGAAAAGTGCATTACAAGGACAAAGGCTAACAACTACTTGTGTCCACAAAGGGAAAAACAAGCATGATGGAAAGGATCATGCAATAGCGAGAATGAAAGATTCTACAACTATGGCATGATAAGGAAATGGTGTTTTAAGGGATGATAGGAAAGCAATTGGTATCAGTGAAGTGATACTTGTCCAATATCTCATTCAATTTTTGACATTCTTTGGTTTGATGTCCCAAAACATGATGATATTTGTAATACGGTATGTAAGAATATTTAGGATGAATGACCAACCTATTTGAAGGTGGTAAGAGTATAAGACCTCAGTTTAAAATTAATTGAAGTCTCCTTTGACATTCAGGTGGAGGATGTGTAGGAAACTTGAATTTATTTAATTTGTAAGGTCATTTTCGTTTGCTAGATTCTCCTTGTTCATGAATAGGAGGAAGGGGATCCATTGGGTTCCTAGCATCCTTGTCATTAGAAGGAGAGAATGGTTGTTCACATGGAAGGAGAATGTTCAAGTCAGGAGGAGCATCAAAGATCATTGTAACAACATCCTGAAGTCTCCTAGGTTGAAAAGGATGTCTATCAGGATGAGAAGGATCTTGATATCCTAGTCCTATTGTGTTGTCTTTTGTTGGTTTAATTTTTTCAAGGAGTTGATGAATGTCATGTTCATGTTTAGTGTCATAGCCTTGTTTGCATAAGATAGTGAAACCTTTACCATATGTTTCTTCAAGATTGATAGGAGTGTTGGTGACTTTGAGATCGTAAGATGGTTGTGAGTGTGTTTGTTTAGAGGAACTAGGTCCAATTGAGGGAGGAACCTTAAGTCCATCATTGATTTCAGGATGTAAATATGCAAAGTGATCAAGAGGTGCAACAGTAGGAAGATCTTGAGACTTCATGGATGGATAAAAGGTTGCATTGGTCTCAAGGTTATCAAGGCATCATTGTATAACTTGGTCATGCTATCATCATCTTCTCCAATGATGTCTACTTCATGAGGAGGAAAATCATGAGGAGTTGAAGGATCATGTGGGAGTTCAAGGTCATTAGGGTCACAACCAAATGCTAAAAAGATGCCAAAAATGTTGTTTAAAAAGTTAGGGACTAATTCACCCAGGGTGGTGAATGAGTCCCAGTATGATATTTTTTGTGTGTTTTTAGAAATTTTAAAATGATTCTAATGCTCTATAGAATGCAATTAAGGATGGTGTGCTGCCACAATAATGGGTTACACTTTTGGGACATCTTGATTTTTTGCCGAAATCACATATTTTTGAAAATACAATGATTTATGACTTTAAAGGTTCCATTTAAATTATTTTAATTAAAGAGGGATGATCAAACCCCCTTAGATCAAACCCCTTGGATAGAACCTTGTTAGATTTAAACCATACCTATAATCGAAGTCTCCTCTACACCTATCAAAATGCTAATAAAACCCACTTTTGATTTACCTTTTGAGTGATCAAATGAATTCATTTAAAATTTATGCTTTGTAAGCCTGTAGCCCTTATTATAAGCTTCCTAAAAAGTATAATTTTAAATATGTTTAATTTGATTATTATATTTATTTCTTATTTCTTATGAATGTAGGATTTTCAATGAACATCAAGTTCTTTATTTCACACATACGAAAAAATAGAAAAATAGAGAAAAAAATTCTAAAAAATACATGTGCCCTAGGTATTGATGTCCTTATTCCAACAAAAAGAATAAGTTAATTCAAATGAATACAAAAAGTTATGTGTGTCAAGTACACCTCTATCAAAATTATAATTACTGAATTGGAAAATTAATTAAAAAAATAAATGTAACAAAAAATTATGAAAAAATATCCATCCCCTAGATATTGGTGTGAAAAAATTGCATTTTAAAAATAGAATTGTATCCTATCTATAAAAAATTTATGTGCACCGAAGTAAACATCACTTTTAAAAATGTTGATTAGTAGAAACAATAAGTTATTAAAAATTACATAAAATGATTCACAATTTTATTTTTTAAAAAAAAAAATAAATAATTAGAATCTACAAAAAATATCTAACAAATAACTAGTTTGATTCATCTTCAAAACCTTAATGGTTTAGCTACTATAGGTGTAAGAAAGTGAATGTTTGGTGAAAAATCCTGATTTTAATGTCAAGTTTGGCCAAAATTGGCGTAATGAAAATTTTCTATTTTTTCAATGATATGCAATGCAAAAATGAAACCTAAATGAATGTTTCACGAATGCAATATGAAAAGTCCTAGAATACAAAAACAAAACAATATCCTAATTGAATGTTAATGAAAATGTAATCTAGGATGCAATATGTGAATGAAATTAGAAATGAAAAGTGTTCAAAGTGTAGGTTCATGTCGGGTTCACCAAAATGAACTGTAGATTTTTGGCACTCTAGGACTTCTCTTGCTCTTCTAGGGTTTTTCACCTAAAAGGAGAGATGTAGGGCCAAAAATCCTAAAGGGTTCATTCAAATTATGTTATGTGCAATGTTGTCTAAGATAAATGAAGTGAACTAAAGGAAACAAAGTGATTTATATGACTAAATGAATGCAAAACTAAGATTTATGCAATGCTGGAAAACACACTATGATATGCAAACAATGAACTAAAAGATGAATAAATGCAAAATAGAAAGAAATGGGATGAAACAGAGTGCACCTAGGCAAGACTTGAGGAATTTTGAATTGTCTGAATGTTGTTTGAAGTTACTGAAAAACAACAATGGGACTCATTTGCCCAGGGTGGTGAATTAGTCCTGCTATTAGTGAAATCTGTTGGGAACCAATTTTTGACTGTCGGGATTCATAATCTGACAAAACTTAGATTTTCAGTCTTAAGGTGGGAATCATTAGCCACTAGTGGTGAATTAGTCCTCTCCCAAAATTTTGAGAAATCAAGAGACAACTCTGCAACACCAAATCTGGAAATGCCTACTTGTTGGGTTGCCAAAGTCAATTTTGCGGGAAACGGATAGAAAACCTTCTCCAAGCTTGAAATAGAGTTGATTTTACTTGAAGCACCTAGTTGACTTGTTGAACAATCTTCAATCACCTAAATGCTTGTTAAATTTGCACACCTAAGTCTACAAATGCACATGCAAGAGGGGAAAATGGTTGAGGGTTAGCAAATAAGGGTTTTCCTTGGTCAAACCCCACTTTGGTAATCAAACCCTTAATGAAATAATGAAATGAAAGAGAAATATAAATTAATAACATGAAAATTCTATCAACTTACCATTGAACCCTTGATGATGCAAATATGAAGTAATGTTAATGGATGCTCCAAAATGCTTGAATAGTGATTGATAAGATGTTGTAAGATGCTTGAATGCTTGAGATTGCTTGAATATGATGAGTGAATGTTGGAGGAGGATGTAAAATGAGGTGAAAATCACTTATTTATATAATATTGTTCCTTAGTAACCCATTCATACCTCATCACAGGCCGACATCAAGTGTTTTGAATAAAAACCCGAAAAGAAATTTAAAATATTTTGAATTTGGAGCTAAGGGGGACTCATTTGCCACCCATGGCAAATGGGTCCTACCTAGGGCCTGAATGTGGGTGTCAGGAATTAAGTTGTATTTAATGTTGTTTGTCGGGCTTATATTAAAAAATGCACTTAATTAAGCCTTATAAGGGCATAAGAGGGTCAAATAAAATATAAGAAAGGGATAAATAGTGAAATTATGCCCAGAAAAGCGTGAAATCTTACTACAAGACTTTACAACACTTCAAAATAGGACTTGATGATGAATAAAAAAGTTAATATTTAGATGAATTATAATAAAAAGAGTATAGAAGAGTGTAGAAATGTGTTACAACACTTCACAACACCTTCATAAGACATCGTTATTTGAATTTTAGTACCTAAATATGCATGTTCAAGCCATGTTACATCATAAAATTAGAGAAAAATAGACCCAAAAAAATGAAGAAAGGCCTAAAGGACCATGAAAATGACAAGCATCCATTTTTCTATAGTGCAGAAGCTAAGCCATGATTCTAAACTAGAATGATAAAACAATTCTAAATGCTAAATGCCTAAATGTTCTATTCTCAAACTCTAAATGTTCAAAATGCTTCAATGCTCAATGTGATTTCTACATAGTAAGTTTACTCAAAGATGGGATGCAAAATGTCATAGCAAGGGGTTGTATTTATAGGAATTCCAAAGCGTCTTGTGATGTGGCAACAATCAACGGTCAAGATTCAAACATGAGAGATGAATGGTGGATATGGAAGAATCATGGAGGATGTTCCCTTTCAAACCAAGGGCAACATGCCAAACGTGTGAGAGAATCAAATGTGTGAGATTTGTCAAGTGTCCAACATGTGCCTAAATTCAAATTACGAATTTAAATATTAGACATATTTAAATTCATGTGAGAGTTGATGAGGTGGAAAGAGGAAAAGTTGGAGACATGTGCTTAAATTTAAATTTGGGAATTAAATTTAATGAAAAGATTATTAATTAAATAAAAAAAACTATGTGAATTTGTTTATTTAATCAAAATAGAAGAATGTGATTTTATATTGAAGAATTGAAAAAATGTGAATTATATAAATAAATTGAAAATTTATAAGTAGATGAAATAAAAGAGGTCATTAATTAAATAACTAGTATTTAATTAATTAATTGTCTTGACCGATTTTAGGTGTATACAATATTCACAATATTCGTCTTCCCTATACCATTCAGGTTTGGGTTTGCTTTCATCAAGTGGTGTAGTGATAGGGAATTTGATCATGTTTGATTTTTTCAATCTATGGAATATGACATCAAGATATTCCCCTAGAGGAGTGTACTTACAATTGGATTGATTATTATTATTTTTCTTGCCTCTTCCTTGGGGAATGGTTATGGTCTTGTAGACACCTTGTTTTTGTGGTTGTGTGTTGTGAGACGATGTGTTTTGTATGTTCTGAACATGTTTACAATCAATTACCCCATCGTTTATGACATTTTTGTTTTTGGAACAATATTGAGGTTTATCATTGGAGTTTTGGTTATTGTATTTTTGGTCCTTATAGATTTTGATTACCCTATCTGCAATTAAATATTTTTCAATGGTTAACCCTTTTTCAATGACATCATCAAATGTTGTAATACATTGTAGTCTCAAATGTAGAGCAATTTTGGGGTGTATATTTTCAATGAATATGTTAACCATTTGTTTTTTCTGGTACTTGTAAGGGGAACTTGCTTGTAAGGTATCTCCATATTTGAAGGAATGTGATAAAGCTTTCCCCATTGTTTTGTTTTGTTATGCATAACTTAGCCAAAGTTATTTCTTGATCAATTCTATATGACAAGTCTGTTACGAAACATTCAGCTAGGTTTGCAAAAGATTTAATGGATCATAAGGTAATTGTGTAAGCCATTCCAAGGCCATACCACTAAGGCTCTTAAGGAATAATCTCATGAGATATATTATTGTTGTAGGCCACTTCTTGGCATTGGACTCTAAATTCTTTTAGATGTTCGATGGGGTTGCTCTTCCCTTTGTACTTGTCAAACTTTGGGATCTCATAATCTTTAGGGAAGGGGACTGCTAATATAGATTGGTCAAATGGATAAGGACATATATCTTTGTATCTAAATGTCCTCTTAGCTTGAGCACTTTGGATTCCTTGGGTCATGTCTTTCATTTTCTGCAACTCTTGGGCAAGGTATTGATCTTGTGAGGGTGGTTGGTTGTATGTGTATTGATAGGCGAGTGTCGTTGGGGGATTATTGATGTTGAGGTTGTATTGTTGATTATTTGGAGGAGGTGGAGGTGGGGGATTATTATGTTGGGTATGAATGGTGGTAGTGTTGACTTGAGGATTAGAAGTGAATGTATTATGTGGGGGTGGGGAAAGTAGGGCATTATTAAGGGGCTGGGATGTAATTTGCAAGGTGATATAATTAGCATGAAAAGATGGGGTGGGTTGAGATTGAGTGGTTATTGTTGGGTTGGAGGGGGCATAGGTGACACTAGCATTAGGGGGATAGTGACCCTTAGATGTGATGAGAGTGGGGGTATGTTATTGAGAGGTTGTGTTGTGTTTGTGGGAGGAGGTAAATTTATAATTATGATGATAGATGTGGTATTTTAGGAAAGTGGTGGGTTCATGTTGGATGAGATTGCATTTATTGAAGAGGTTATGTTTTTCAATGGGGGGATATTAGGTTGATTTATGTTGGTGGAAGAGGGGATATTGGTGTTAAGTTGAGACCCAACAAGATGATCAAAGAAATTTTTGGATGATGAAGGGTTGTTTGAAGGATCACAATTCCTTGCTTGTAGGATCTCTTCGGTGGAAGGTATTTTAGCCCCTTGTGCTAGGAGGCTAAGGACAAGATGGTATTTGTCAAAGAGAATAATTCCTTCCATAATTTGTTGATTATAAGGGTCAATGGAAAATTCCCTTAGTCTAGGGGACTCTTCAGGAGCATCTACCATTTCTTCATGAGGAGTGGGACGTGGTTGAGATGAAGTGGTATTGAAAAAGGCCTCTTCGTGAGAATCCATTAATTTCTTTGCTTGTGATCTAGTGATTGGCATGAAAAGAAAGGATTCTTTAATAGATTAAGGATTTGGACTTTAGAGTAGATTTGGACAGTTTAGGTTTGTGATAGAATGATAAGGTTTGAGTGATAAAGGTTGTGAGTTATGATGACCTTAGGATTGATTTATGATAATTGATTTTGATGATGTGATTAAGGATGTTTTATTTGGATTGGTAGGATGAGATAGGATGATTGGACTAGTTTGATGGTCAACAACCAAAGGTTATAGTCAAAAGTTGCAACCTAGATCCCTAGGATGGATGGTTTTAGGATTTTCTTACTTAGGATAGGAAAGTTCCTAAGAAATGATAGATGAGGGATGATTTTGAAAAATATAGCAAAAGGGAGCCACGCCTTAGGTTAAATTATCCAAAAAAGGATGATCTAACTAAAGATGCAACTTAAGATAGAGAATTTTTTAAGCCACCCTTAGATTAGGAAGGATGATAGGGGACCTCTAGATTGAATATTAATGACAAATTTGGTTTGAAATGGATGGTGATGGGTGATTATTTTTGAAGATTTAGAGGATGTATCCTAAGGTTGGATTGGGATAATGATGATTAAGAGGATGAAGAAGATGATGATGTGAGAAAGAAGGGATGATATCAAGTCCAAGATATGAAAATAATGAAGGATTTTAGGTATTGATGATGGTGTAATTGGTGCTCAGAAGATGGAAGAGTTGCAAATTATGTCAGACTAGATTAGGAAGCCCTAGAAGGTCAAAATTAGAGACTCAAATTTTGTAATATGATGGAGGCGCAGTTTCAGGAAAACGTAGGTGCAACATATTTTTACCTAAGTGAAAAATATCAAGTGCAATAGGTTTTGACAGAGGTGCAACAGGTTTTATCTTAAGTGAAATTCTATAGTTTGAATATTTTTGGAAAGAGATTTAGCAAACAGTAAAATATTGGCTAAATTTGGAAAATTTTGATGTTTTCAAAGGGTATAGCTAATCCTTAGCCCTTTGGTTGATTCATCTCCACTAGTTTTGCACAAAAAAACACTTCAAGAACTTGATTACAATCCCTAAGGTCAAGTAGGTTTATAGATTAATGTGGGATCACCACCCAAGCAAGCTTGGGTTAATACTCCTTGATACTTGGGTGGTTCATTGGGGAACCCTTTCTAATGAAGGAAGATAGCTAGAGATCCAATGGCGTAGGGTCATCAACGAATGCCACGGTCTCACCTTTTCTCTCTCCTTGGGAACTATCAAAGTTCTCCATAAGGATTTCTATCTCCACCTAAGGGAATATGTGGTGAGTAGCTTTAGGTACGACCTGCATCCCTTGCACCACACTAACCTACATTCGATGGCTTTCTAGGTTTACAATGTTTTTCTAGGGAGTCCTCGATATAAGTAAGGTACATGATGCCTAAAACATGAAAACTAGTCCATCACAAGCGTGGATCAGGAGCTTTAGTGAGGTACTAAGAGCTCAAACCAACCCTTCACTCCTAGGCTATAATCACCCTAGGAAATTAGAGCTCGACTAATTATGATGCAACTAGATTTGGGTACAACTTTAGTTCTCCCCCCTTTATATACCTCATCGGTACACATGGTTGGGATCATCCCCTAGGATGATGAAATCCCTAGGCAGGTCCCCTAAAAGGAAAAGCACACTAGGTGTTTTTGATCCCCAAGATCGCACGAAGCGCGAGGTGAGAGCATACACACAAGCTAGTGACCTTATGTTTACCTAAAACATTGATCTAAAAAAAATGAAGAGATGTAAAGATTTCTAATCCCCAAGATCACACTAGGTGCGAGGGGAGAGCATACATCTATTACACTCTTCCAAGCATGACAAACAAGTTATTTTTCCCACTACTCTAATTTAGTGCCTAAATTAGTGGAAAAATAAAAAATCTTGGTCAAGCATCTTTCAAAACCACATATTAGTAGTTTATCATATTAGCCTTTGACAATCAAATAGTTGCACCACTTTTGGTTCAAACATTAGCTCAAAATATTCAAGTTAGGATGCAAGCTCAGGTTTATAGACAAATAAAACGTAGATGCCAAAAAGATAAAAATTCAAATTTAGAACAAAAAATAGAAGCGCAACAGTGTGAAAAAAATGGCGCTTATGTAAATAAAAGTGCAATAATGCTACTTTAGACTAAAAATTGATGATGCAAATTATTTTATGCTACCTATTGATATATTCTCGAACGACTATATCCCCAAAAATAACAAAATGTTTCATGATATTAAGGAAAAAGATTAAACTAACTATTTGAGCAGAGGTGCCGAATTATGATTATAACTGTGCCTACATTCAGAGACCTAGTTAACACTACTTTATGCAAATAAACTGCTGAGAGCACTATCTTGAGCTAGCCAAAAGATGAGAATTACCATGATTTTTCTGAGTAGATAATATTGCTAGAGAACAAAACTGATTGTATACAAGCTAAACTATCCTATTCTAATTGAGCACAAAGGTGTCATTTCTTTGGGCATAGGCATTGAAAGTCACTACGTAGGTGTTGTGACGTAGGTGTCGCAAGTCATGACATAGGCACAACAGATTTTAGTGTAAGTGTTGAAAACTAGCCAAGGCCTAGTATGTGCAAAAATGATAAAAAAATGTGAGTTCTTTCCCTTTTAGGTTAATTTTTAAAAACCCCAAAACAAAGTATGATGTGATGTCTAGAGATCTTGTTTAGCCTATATAGATTTTAGTTTGATTTTAATTTTTATGTAGCAAAGAAAAAATAAAAGTCTAGAATAATAGTTAGTGATAACAACAAAAGTAAGCTTAGAAACCCAATGAAGAGCTAAACATAACTCTAAATGGCACGAGAGCCCTGCAAGAACAAAAAATTTATTAGCAAGATGGTTAGACCAAAAGCTAAGAATGTGGGCACCAAAATCAAGGACATAGGCATTGCGAGTCATTTCGCAAGAGCCGAAAGGTTTTTCATGGGTGTAGCGAACTTGACTAGAGGCATGACAAGTCATGACAGAAGCACCAAAAGTCACAGCGGAGGTGTGATTTAATAATGGTCGAACCTGCAAATCTTTGAAATCACACAACTTTGAAAAAAAGTGTTAGAAGGGACATGGGTCCCACTGGGCGTACCAAATGTGGAGGGGTTAGAAATCAAATCAAAAGCATAAATCAATGAGCAAACAAGCATGATCATAAAAAAAATGATTATACCGTTGATGTCCTCCTTGATTGAGCTCAAGATGCACCCAAGTCTTGTTTGATTTGCTCAAGATTGAAGTGTGGATTGCTCACAATTTCACTAGCATAAGATTAGCACAGTTCAAGATGATCAAATGAGGGGTTGAAGGCCCAATTTATAGAAAATTGGAGGGTAAAATGGACAGTTAGAATTGAAAGTTAATGAAGGGTTAGGATTGAATGTGAAGGTGATGCATGGATCAATAGATGCGACTAACTAGCATTGTTACAAGTGTCACAATTAGGTGCATGAAAAAGGGTGAGGTGTGCTCACACATGTGTGAGCACACATTACAATGACACCTCATTTTATTTTGGAGGTTATGTGTAAGATAGTGGAGGTAGGTGGGATTTGTGGCATTAATGAGACAAGATTAGGGGGTTGAGGATGAATTTTAAATTAGAGAATATTGGTAATGATGGGGGTTAGGATAGTTAATTAGGGATTAATTAGCATAATGAGCTAGGTGAGGTTAATAAACCATGGGTTTATTAACATCTAGGAGTAGTCAAAAGTTGGAGAATGGGCTAAGGGAGGTTAGTTCATTAATTAATCTAGGATTAATTAATGTAGTTGGATTTTGGAAGGAAAGGTGATTTGAATGGGATTAATTAAATAACAAGAAATATTTAATTAACTAGAAGAACTATAGTTTTAGATAGTGATATAATTAATTAAATAAAATATTTAATCAATTATAAGAGGGAAATAGATTAATTAATTAAATAAACATATTTAATTAAAGGGGGAGGCGGGTAAATTAATTAAATAGAATTATTTAATTAATTTAGAAGGAGTGAAGTTAGAGTTAGGGTGACTACATCACCTTTTAGGTCACAAGTTTATTTCATACCCTTTCCGATTTGAATTCCAATGTTGAGTAAGTGAAAAGTAGCCAATCCTAGCTAGATCTAGGATCACTTATCCTACAAAATACTTGCTAGATATTACAAGGAACTTGAGTGGCCATTCATTTATATTGTTTTACTCCTTTCCTCATAGATAATAGATATATCAGTGCACAAGGTTAAATATTTGTGTGCTTATCATCGTTTACATAGATATTCTATATGTTATTGTAACATAAAACATAAAAAAGTAAGATGCAATAAACAAAGGGATGATACAAGTTGAGGGTAATCATATGGAATTAAATGATGAAGAGTCTTCTAATGCAAGTGATGATAAGTATATGGGTTTTGATGATCATAGTTTACCATATATGTTGAGGTTACCCATTTGAGGTTATGAAAAAACATAAACATAAGGGAAAAAGAAAATACATGACATAGCATCTAAGTTGATCATTTAAAAGTATGCTTCACACTTTCCATCTATACATCAATTTTTTTTCTCAGATAGATGCTTCATGATGATCTCATGGTGAAATAAATAGTTCCATGGGGCCGTGGAATACAATATTCATTTTCAAATCATATTAAGATAAACCCACTTGATGGAGATGAATTTGTTAGTTAAATCTCTTAACTATAACTCTTTTTACTTGTTATATGTTTCACTTCTATGATTTTCATTTGATCTTATCACTAGGGAACAAGGTTATTCTATTTTTTTTGTAAGATACATGCATCCATGATTGCTAAAATTATGAGAAAAATTAAGGGCACATTTCATCTCTCATATCACATGAAAATAGGTCCCCCAAAGGTAACTATTTCACATATTCATCTTTGAATTTATAATTTAATTTGATATTTATCATGTTGATGATTTCTATTTAGTTTAACTTGCTTATATACTTAATTTTTATATAATAATTATCATGTTATTATTGTTAGTTTTATCCTCTCTCTCTCACTCACACACATATTTTTACACAATCCTTTTGTGAAACTCACAAAATTAAGGGGTGTATTATTACAAATCACTTATATATTTTTATATAGTTCATAGGTTAACTTTAGATTATGGCTCTAGTTTATTTGCTTCTAATTGTGATTATCTTTTCTTTTTATTATGGTGTGCTTTTCATATAGATTATCATGTATACCAAAGTAGAGGAAATATAAGGGTGAACAGTAGTCACCCTTCATTTCATACTACTTTTCATGTGTTCCCTAAGTGTATTGACCTAACACATTATTTTTACTAATTTTTTCATCCCTTTAGTCCCAGACTTAGATTGACCATCATAAAAAAAATTAACCCTTGTATATATAGTTTCTTGAAATTAAATCACATGTTTCTCTCCCAAGTTTAAACCTATGGTTGTATATCTAACTTGGGTCAATTTTGTGGTTTTTTGTTTGACCTAATTTTTTAAATTTAAATTTCATGATGGACCCAATTTTACCACCTTCTAACTAGTTATTAAATTCATCATTTTCCATGCCAAAACTTTGCAATTGTGTGCATAGGACAAGTATAAAAGGAAATCACCTATAGATACTCTAAATCCATGATCATTAGGCAACTTTTCCATATTTAGGACCTCGACGCATCTAATTGTCATAAGACATTAACCCACCTTTATTATTTAACTTTTCACATCAACCACATCAATTCTTACATCAACACATTGAAAACCCTAATTCTTGCACTAGGTCATCTCAAGTATTACATATCATTTGATTTGCATCAAATATATGTCCCAATCACTTACCATTATCATAGTCACATCATTTCCATTTCCATTGTTTCTTGTTATCTTTCAATTCTTTCCAATTTTTTAAATTGATCAACTAGGCTTTTCTAGGGTAAATATCTTTACATAACAAGCTTCAAGTAGTGTTCATAAACACCACAAATTTTTTCCATTATTTTTCATAATGGTGAATTGTATTTCCTTACATTCTCTACCAAAAAAACAATCTCAATATTTCTTCCTTTGTGGAAGCTATAGAAAGCTAGGAAACATAATTGGACTTGTAAATAAATTTTTCATAAAGTTCCACAATCATTTAAATTTTTGGGTGGGATTCTCAATTGAGTGAATTTGGGGTGTGTTTGTGTGGTTGTTCCTTTTATTCATCTCTTTCTACTATTTCTCTAGAATCTCCTTTTTTTTTCAAATTCCTATGTCACCATCCATACTAGTCTTAGACTTTGAGCCTCTATCTCCCACAATTATTGTTTAACTCCCTAATACTCAAGTATCAACTCTCCTTCCTAATACAAAAAATGTAACTCTAAAAACTCCCATATTATCCTCGGGGCTCATAACAAAATACCTTAAAGTGTGACAATAATAAGGAACCATGTCACTTATCAATAGAATACGAGCCAAATATTTAAGTAGTCACATAAAAAATAGAAGTAAAGAGTAAAATAAAAAGAAATGCTACCCTCACCATTAATCTTGAGTCAGGAAAAAATATTCCTTGGTGTAGGATGCCATGTGCAATTTGCATACTTAGTGAATTGAATTTATATAAAATTGAAGGTCAAATACAAGCAACATACTATAAAATAAAGGCCATTAGCATCAAAAAATATTGTAAATATTCTACTATGTCTCAAAAATAATATGTTATATTATATTTCTTTGAATGAATGCTAAATCCAAATGAACACCATGATTTGTGTTTTTTTGCTTTATTTCAAATAACTACCAAATCATGATATTTTGTAATTACTAGATTTTGAAGGTAAAATTTAAAATAAAGAAAAAGGGAGGGAAGTCATAATGCATGAAAAAATCATCTAGTTAAACTTAGTTTTCACATAACTTGAGCTCCCTCTCCATTTATATATGATCCTAAACTATAACTTTGGTCCACTATACTAGGAGAAGTTTTAAAATTGTACATCATACTTATTAAAACTATATGAGACCACCTAAGAATTAAAATAGAAATAAATAAGTTTTGGATGTTGTGGTTTTCATTAATGTCAACATTATTAGCATTAATTCATTAGAAGTTGTATATGTCGAGGATATTGAGAAAATTGTAATAAAAATAGTTACAGGTTGTTAGTGGTGAAGTGAAGTTCAGTCTGTCAGTGAGTTCAGTACGTTGTTGATCAGAGGTTGTGGACTAAAGGGTTTCTTGTTGAGTATATCTAGTTTATCCATGTTGAGTTTCAAAGATCCACATGAAGATTTGATCAATTTATGAAGATTTATATTCTGATAGTTTTTCTGTTACTTCAGTTTGTGTTCCTGAATTCAAAGATTATGTGATTTATGTAATTTCAATTGTTGCAGATGCTTCTCTGGTGTTTCATAATGTTTTTGGATGTTTCTAGATCATTCTCTATGTATTTTGCACATCTACATTGATCCTTGTGCTCACAATCTAATATTTTCTCTTGCATGTTCATGTTTTTCATGTTCATGGCCGCCTAGGTGTTGAAGCATGTTGTGGATCTTCAAGGAGTAATTAATTGAAGTTGTTCATGTTTGAGGATGTTATTTTGGGTCTTCACTATGTTGTGGCCGACCTTGGTTGATTCGCATGAATAATATTTATTGATTTGGGCTGGCTGTTTATATTCATTTTATTATTTCATTGAGGCTAACTTGTAGTGATGTAATTTCTTGTTACGGATATATAAGAGTGATTGTTTTATCATTTGAAGGAATGTGAGTGGATGAGAGTGCGAAGTGTGCGATTCCTATGTGTGAATATTGTTCAGATCATTCAAAGGAAAAGTTAAGTGTGAAGAAGAGTGACGAAGTGTTCATCAGCTTAACCAGAACTATAATCAGGCATTAGCAGATGTTATTTTTCTTAGTTCAAATCTGATGGATATAATCCAAATCTTTTTGTAAGATAATGTGTCTTCCTTGGGCAGTAAGCCTTGTTGTAATTGAGCAGTGAGCTCTAGGCAGTGTTTCTTAATGCATGTATATTCCCCATTCATATTTCCTTATACTTTTAATAGGGTATAATCTTGTGGACTGACCTCCACCATGGTTTTTCCCCTAACAGGTTTTCCATGTAAAAATCCTGGTGTTATGTGTGTTTCTAATGTGTTGTTCATTTATGCTTTCATGATTAATGATCAGATTTGAGAATAAGGTTAATAAGTTGAATAAGTTGAATAAGTTTTAAATTTTGTGACAATTGATTCACCCCCCCTCTCAGTTGTCTTCCCTTGTGTTGCCAACATTTGGTATCAGAGCAGGTTCCTTGGAAGAAGTTTAATAGCTTGAGGTGATCTGGGATGGCGACTTATAATAAGGATAGTTGTAGATTTGATGGAACAAATTATTCTTTGTGGATGACTTGAATGGAGTACCATCTGAGATGCATTGGTGAAGCTTACTGGAACATTACAAGTACTAGGTATGTTATTCCACATAATGGTCCTACTACTACTGCTGAGATTAGGGATGTTGAGTATAATATCAGGGCTAAGGAGGCATTGTTGAGTGCTTTGAATGATACTAAGATGACAAATGTGATGGATCTGAATACTACTTATGAGATATGGAAAATGTTGGAAGCCTTGTATGAAGGTGATGCTAATGTGAATATTGCTAAGCTACAAAGTCTGAAAGGGAAATATGAAATGTTGAAAATGGGTGATGATGAGAACATTACTACTTTCATGCAAAGAGTGAATGAACTTGTGTGTGGTATCAGATGTGATGGTGGGAAATTGGACGAATATGAGATTATTGCTAAAGTGCTTAGATCCTTGACTACTTCCTACAAAGTCAAAGCTATTGCTATTGAAGAGCTTCGTATTGTGATAAATGTTACCAAAGATATGTTGATTGGTAAGTTTACTGCTTTTGAGTCGAGTGAATTTGGTGATGCCCTTCCTAAGATAGATTCGGCATTCAAGGCCACTACTTCTAGAAGAGATATTAAACAAATATTTGATCTGGGTGAAAGTTCATCAAGAAATACATTCAAGTATGAGGATGAAATGAAACAAATCAAAGAAGAAGAAAGAGAGGTAGAAGAGCTAGAAGCATTGATTGTGAAAAGAGAAGCTAGAGGACAAGGTAAGTATAAAGGGAAGTTGCCTATTAAATGTTTCTCTTGCAATAAGATAGGTCATTTTGCATCAAGGTATCCTAAAAGAGTTTCTAAGCCAAGACCTAACAAGCCTAAATTTCAAAAGAAGTGTTATTATGCTGATGATGAAGGTGTGACAAATGATGAATCTGATAAAGGAAATGAAAGTGAGAATGAATGGGTATTTATTTCTATCAAGGAAAATAATCTTGTGTCTACTGAATCTACTAATTGTACAAATGTTGAGAAATCCCTAGTTGCTTGAGTTGAAGAGAAATATGAATGGGTGATTGATAGTGGATGTTAACATCATATGATAGGAGATAAAAGCAAGTTTTTGAGCTTGGAAAAAGTATGATGGTGGTGTTGTGAGATTTAGTGATGACAAAGCTAGTGTGATCCATGGAAGAGGATGCATTTTTCTTGATGGTAAGCATAATACTAATGATGTCCTGTATGTGGAAGGTCTGAAGCATAATCTTTTAAGTGTTGGAAAAATGGTTGATAAGGGTTACAATCTTTAGTTCAAGGATGGAAAGTGCAGAATATTGGGGAATTATGGAGATGTGATTGCATCAAGTACAAAAACAAAAGGTAATATCTTTCACCTGAGTGATGCTAGTAAAAGTTGTTTGATTGCTCAAGTTGATGAAAGTTGGTTGTGGCATAGGAGAATGTGTCATGTTAACTTTGATAATATTGTCAAGATAAGCTCTACTAAGGTTGTGAGAGATCTTCCTAAGTTGATGAAACCTACTAATGCCATATGCAAGGAATGTCAGGGAAGCAAACTAGAATTTCATTTCAGAGCAAATAACATATAATTCAAACGGATTGTTGGAACTTTTGCATACTGATTTGTGTGGTCCTTCTAAAATTAAAAGTTTACAAGGATACAGGTACTTCATGTTGATTATTGATGATTATTCAAGACTCATGTGCGTTGCTTTCTTAAGGGAGAAATCTAAAGCTCTAGAAAAGTTCAAGATCTTTAAGGCTATGGTTAAGACAGAGACAGGTCTAAAGATTAAATGTCTGAGATTAGATAGAGGTTGTGAATTCACTTCTGGTAAATTTAATTCTTTTTGTGAAGAACATGGAATAAAGAGACAATTATCTGCACCGCAGACCCCTCAACAAAATGGAGTTGTGGAAAGGAAGAACTAAACAATTCTAGATGTCACCAGAACTATGATTTTAGAAGGAAATGTACCTCATATCTATTGGAGAGAAGCTGTGAATATTGTTGTGTACACACTTAATCAGGTACAAATTAAAGGTGATACTGGTAAGATATTTTGAGCTATGGAGTGGTCATAAACCTAGTGTTAGATATTTCAAGATCTTTGGAAGAAAATGTTATATCAAAAGAGATGAAGATATAGGAAAGTTTGATGCTAGGAGTGATGAAGGTATCTTTTTTGGGTTATTCTACTAAAAGCAAGGCCTATTGGTGCTACAATAAGAAATTGAAGAAAATGGTTGAAAGTGCAAATGTCAAGGTTGATGAAGACATACCTGCACCATCCAAAACCTGTGGATATGATTCTAATGATCATAATGATAGTACAAACAAAGGAAAGCAAGTGCAAACTTCAAATCAATTTCAAATCATTCTAATGAATCAAGAAGATCAAGAGGAAGGAGAAACTGGTGAATGTGCAAAAGAGAGATCAGAAGAGCCTAAAATTCAAGAATGTCCTAAGACTTCAAGGTATGTAAGATTGAATCATTCAGAACATAAGATCATAGGTAATAAGAACAAAGGTGTTCAAACTAGGAGAAGAATTGCAGAAGAATATTGTTTACTTTCAAAGACTGAGCCTAACAATGTGAATGAAGCATGCACAGATGAACATTGGGTTGAAGCAATGAAAGAGGAACTACAACAGATTGAAAAGAATGATACATGGATTCTTGTTCCTAGACCTAAGGATAAAAATGTAATTGGAACTAAATGGGTCTTTATAAATAAATTGAATGAGCAATGTGAAGTGATTAGAAACAAAGCAAGACTGGTATGTAAGGGATATTCTCAAATGGAAGGTATTGATTTTGAAGATACTTTTTCCCCTGTTGCTAGAATTGAAGAGCCTCCTGCTCTGTGATATTGTTTATTGCTTATGTTGCTTACAAAGACTACAAGGTTTATCAGATGGATGTCAAGTTATATTTTCTAAATGGTGAATTGGAAGAAGAGGTGTATGTTGAGCAATCGAATGGATTTCAATTGGTTGGTCAAGGAGATATGGTTTGTCAGTTGAAGAAAGCATTGTATGGACTTAAGCAAGTCCCTAGAACATGGTATGCCAGATTGGATAAGTACTTACTGAAGCTTGGATTTAACAAAGGTACTACTGATAGTAATCTATATTTCAAGATTGATCTTAATAGAGATTTGATTGTGGAAGTCTTTGTTGATGATATCATTTTTGGAGGAGATGATAGCTTGTGCATGAAGTTTGCTAATGAGATGCGGAGTGAGTTTGAGATGTCAATGATTGGAGAGATGAAATTATGTTTGGGATTGCAAATTACTTAGTTAGATAAAGGGATATTTATATCTTAGTCCAAGTATGTGAAAGAATTGCTGAAGAAATTTGGTATGGAAGATTCAAAGCTAGTTGGTACACCCCTAGTGACTAGATGCAAGTTGACAATAGATGATGATTCTCCAAAGGAAAATCAGACTAGATATAGATCAATGATTGGTGGATTGTTGTATTTAACTCAAAATAGGCCTGATATCATGAATGTTGTATGTATTGTTGCAAGATTTCAAGCTGATCCAAAAGAATCTCATGTGACTGTTGTTAACAGGATTTTCAGATACTTGAAGGGGACAATTGATTTTGGCATGTGGTATGCTAAAGATGATGATCTTACTTTGAGTGCCTTTACTAATGCTGATTGGGAAAGAGATGTGAATGACAAGAAAAGTTCTAGTGGTGGAGCATTTTTCTTGGGAAAGAAGTTGATTTCATGGTTAAGTAAAAAGTAGAATTCTATTTTTTTTATCTATTGTAGAGGCAGAATACATTGTTGCTGCTAACAATTGTACTCAAGTTTTGTGGATGAAACAGATGTTGAAGGATACCAAAGTTGTGTATGATGAGCCTATTGTTATATTTTGTGATAACTCAAGTGCTATTGACATTTCTAAATATCTGGTATTGCATTCAAAGACTAAGCATATAGCTATCAAGTTTCACTTTTTGAGAGAGAAGGTAAGTGTAAAGGAAGTTAGATTGGAGTATGTGCCTACTAAGGAATAGATTATAGACATCTTTACCAAGACGTTGCCTAAGGATACTTTTCGTTATCTCAAAGGGAAGTTAGGGGTGATTACCCCTCCTAATCAGAAATAAGATGCATTGAATTACATTAATTCATGCATTTCATGGTCATATATTGATCCGGATTAATGTTGTGGTGTCTGCTACTCAGGGGGAGTAGTTAGATGTTTAGATATGTGGTTTAGAGCTTGTATAGAATAGATCTTTGACATTGATTTCAAAGGGGGAGAAGAGCAATGTGAAAAAATTTTTGGGAGAGAAGAACCTTGTGAGGAGAAGAGTCACAACCTAAGGGGGAGTAAGTGTTGTTGCGTTGATGGTGTTTTTCACATCATGTGTTTCCATCAATGCCAAAGGGGGAGATTGTTGAATGTTGTTGTTGTGTTGTTGATATGTGGTTTCCATTGATGTCATCACTATTAGAATTAATTCATTAGAAGTTGTATATGTTGAGGATATTGAGAAAATTGTAATAAAATGAGTTACAGGTTGTTAGTGGTGAAGTGAAGTTCAGTGTGTCAATGAGTTCAGTACATTGTTGAAAAAAGGTTGTGGACTAGAGGGTTTCTTGTTAAGTCTATCTAGTTTATCCACATCAAGTTTTAGAGATCCACGTGAAGACTTGATCAAGTTATGAAGATTTATATTCTAACAATTGTTACTTCAATTTATGTTCATGAATGAAGATTATGTGATTTATGTAAGTTCAGTTGTTGTGGATGCTTTTCTGGTGTTTCATGATTTTTGTAGATGTTTCTATATTGTGCTATATCTGTGTTGCACAATTGCGTTGATCATTGTGCTCGCGATCCAAGATTTTCTCTTGTGTGTTCATGTTTTTCATGTTCATGGCCAACTAGGTGTTGAATATGAGTGTTGTGGATCTTCAAGGAGTAATTAATTGAAGTGGTTTGTGTTTGAGGATTTTATTTTGGGTCTTCACTATGTTGTGGCCAACCTTGGTTGATTTGGGCCAACTGTTTATATTCATTTTATTATTTCATTGAGGCCAACTTGTAGCGATGTAATTTCTTGTTGCGGATATATAAGAGCGATTGTTTTATCATTTGAAGGCATGTGAGTGGATGAGAGTGTGAAGTGTGTGAGTCCTATGTGCAAATATTATTTAGATCATTCAAAGGCAAATCAAAGGGTGAAGAATAGTGAAGAAGACTGAAGAAGTGTTCATGAGCTTAACCGAAACTGTAATCAGGGATTAAGAGATGCAATTTTTCTTAGTTCAAATCTGATGGATATAATTAGAATCTTTTTGTAAGACAGTGTGTCTTCCTTGGGCAGTAAGCCTTGTTGTAATTGAGCAATGAGCTCTAGGCAGTGTGCCTAAATGCATGTGCATTCCCCGTTCATATTTCCTTATACTTTTAATAGGGTATAATCTTGTGGACTAACCTCCACCATGGTTTTTCCCCTAATAGGGTTTCCACGTAAAAATCTTGGTGTTATGTTTGTTTCTAATGTGTTGTTCATTTATACTTTCATGATTAATGATTATATATGAGAATAAGGTTAATAAGTTGAATAAGTTTGAAATTTTGTGACAACTGATTCACCCCCCCTCTCAGTTGTCTACCCTTGTGTTGCCAACAATAAATTCTATATGATACCATGACGTTAAATCTTGAAACTAAATTTGTGGAGATCCTATTTTATAGAGAAACAATCACTTTAAAATATTGAAAATGTATTTTTCATTAGATATAATTAGAATTAAAAATAGTATACTGGTCAAGCCCCTTCATAGGGACAATTTGATAGATCCCAAACAACAATAGCTCCTATTTTCTAAAAAAGATTCTAGTAGAAATTATTATAAGTCAAGTAGGTAGTATTTCCAATTAATATTTTTTATTTGAAATTTTTTATTAGGATCCCCTAAGATGGGATTATGTTACAAAAGTTGTAAATGATGAAAATTTAGAGAGATAAGAGCAGTAAGCATCATTTATGTATAAACAAGAAGATCATGTAATGTAATGGCACACTACATTACTTGCAATCATGAAAGTTTGTTGGAATTCACTTTGTTTGTGTTGTGTGTATGAATGAAGTAATATCTTCTTCATGTTGGTTAACTTGAGGCAAATGACATAATATAATCTAATATTATCAAAGTTAATATAATATAATAATGTATGTGATTAAGCTAGTAAAATTAATATACTTATCAATAAGTAGACATAAAAATTGTAAACCATATGAATACCATAATTACACATGGAGAAACCCTTATAAAAAATATTCACCACTAAAGAGACCCAAGCTTGTATTGATCTCAATAACAAGTAGGTCCACTAATAAAATCATGTATCATTTTGACAATAAACTAGCATAGTATAAGTACCTCAAAATAACTTTGCAATCATGGACCATCATGCATGCCTCCAATATGTAGAAAACCAAAAATAGAAACTATCGAGTGACATTATTCAAAACAAATAGTCAAAACCATAAGGTCCACGTCAAAAATCTAATGCCGCATAGTCACATGGTCAAGAAACTTGAAATGGTAACTCAGCTTGCACCTCTTACACATCTTACGACTCTCTTATGTACCATAAATTTTATAATATTGATCAAACTAATGAACTTAGGTATTCTATAATAGTTGAATACATAGAAAAGAGAAACTAGAATAGAGTAGGTATATACATAAATGTGACATAGATGAGAATGGAATGAACTCCAAAGTTTGAGATAATTTTTCCATTAGGAATCAACAAATTACTTTAATAGTGGCAAGGAACAAGCCAATGCATTTAACCCATTTGGTGAAGTAATTGGTAGAAATAATAATAAATATATTCCCTTGGGTACATAGGTCTATAAAATTTAACTAATTAGGTTGAGGCCCCAAATTTTAAAAGAATAAATAGTTTTAAAGAGAGACTTGCAACATATAATCCTAGTATAAGGAATTCATAGTACTCTAAACAATATTCTTGTTATAAGGTAAGCTAAGATGAAAATAAAGAGGATAGTAGGTTTTCCCAATCATGGAATTAGTATTACACCAACTATTGATTTTATCTAGCATTGTGTTCCCAATGAAATATATTTCCCATGGGTGATCAAAATATATTGTGAGAATAGACTCATTAGGAAAGACATCAAGAGTAAGAAAAAAAGAGGAGAAAGAGCATAGAATAAGTGGTCAACCAAAGATTCTCCTTTTATATATATTTTTCGTCTAAATTAAATTTAGTGTAAACTCCATACATGTAGTATCACCCACTTAGCATGTCATTTGAATAAGTAAATTTTAGACATAAGTTATTTAAGGGGATAAAATTTCACAATATTATGGTTCTCAACGTGAAATAAATAATGATAAATCATTTAGATAGTAAAAATAAAAGTTAATGCTATTTTCCAAGCATAGTGTAATGAATCTCATCATCTTAGAAAGTTTGATACTAATATTTTAAAAACAACATATTTTCTAAATCTTCAAGTTAAATAATTGGTAACATGATTGAACTATTTTGTTTAAACCAAACCCTAATATTTTAGGCAACATGATAGTACAATTTTGTTTAAAACAAACCCTAATATTTTAGGTAACATGATCGAACTATTTTTTTTAAACCAAACCCTAATATTCTAGGCAACATGATTGAACTATTTTGTTTAAATTAGGTAACATGATCGAACTATTTTGTTTAAACCAATGATTTGCTTCACTGAAGAAAGGGGCGCTCAACTAGGACATTCGTAAACTCTTCTTTGAGCCACCCCCAGAATAACTACCAAAACCCTTATTATAAGAAGAACTAGAGACATCCATAGAGTAAGAAAGCAAATCGTCACTCTCAGTACCACCATTACATCCAGACATCATGACACGACATCCAGTTCACTGAGCAACGATAGTCCAGAAGAGTCATCAATTTATCGATGAGGGACAGCCTATGCTGCCTCTTCTACAAGCGGTGCACTATGTCAAAGGATCCCACAACTCTCCAATATGTAATGGAAATGAGCACAAGACTCCCCTGCAGAAAGACAGAGTGGTGGTGGATCTGGCGAGAGACTTCCTGTGGCTTCACTACAAAACGACGACCTACCGATCCTCCACCTATATTTTCGTTCCCTGCCATACTGCTCTATGCACGGCCTCCAGATCTGTCCTCTTCGGCTATGGAGACTGCTCCACCATTCCCCCGGGAACAAAATTTTGCAGAAACAATACGTGCCAGGAACATGCAACGAATGGAGTGACCGGGGCAAATTTCTTACAAGTAGAACTCTCTCAAGACAGTCACTGTATCCTGCTGGGATGAAAGAGGCATCAGCGGCTTCCAAAACAGTACTCTCAGTTCGCTTTGCTCAGCATCTGTCCGTTGGCCTGGCAGAGAGGATGGTGGGCACTAGAAACCGGCGAACTGGCCCGCCTTTCCAGCCCAACGTGGCTTTCGAATTGAAACTACCGCCTGCCGGCTGGCGGGTCGCCTCCCAGAGCCGTCTTCTTTGGCAGCCCGCCTTACCTCTGCGGCCCGGACAAGGAATTCCCATACATCAAACTCAACCGCACCTTCCTCCTCACTCCCAGTTACCCCAGAGAATATTACCTTAATATCCATAGCATCGAGATCAACGGAAAGAGATTGCCCATAGATCCGGAGCAACTGAGGGTGAATCTGGCGGGCACCGGTGGAACTAAGCTAAGCACGGTGGTGGCATACACACAGGCTTGGATGCCTATCTACACCACCGTCCATGATGCCTTTGTTTGGGAAGCAGAGGGCATGGGCATCTCCCGCATGGAGTCCATAAAGCCTTTTGATGCCTGCTTCGATGCCACAACAGTGGGCTCCATTAAAACTGGGCCGGCTGTGCCCATGATCGATCTCGTTCTGGATAACGAGTTTGTGTTCTGGAGGATTTATGGGGCCAATTCCATGGTAGAAGTAGAGAGCGGCGTGATTTGTCTGGCTTTCGTAGACACAGGAAAATACCCCGAGGCATCGATTGTGGTGGGAAGTCATCAGTTGCAGGACAACCTGCTGCAGTTCGACCTCATCGAGTCAAGACTCTCTTTCAGCTTGTCGTTGCTCGCCTCCAACACTGCCTGCTCCAACTTCATCTTTGCTTGACGTTCAGACACCTAATAGCTTCCCTTTTCCATCCAAATAAATCAATTCCAAGTATTTCATGCGTGCGCATTACCTCTATGCGGATGTGAATGCTTTCTAATTGGGAATTGATATAGTTATGTAATTTAAGGAAAATCAGTGCTTAAAAATAATAATTAGAATAATGAATTTACACAGATATTAAATATAAGTTTGCTGCTTAAAATAATATTAATTTTTTTTTTCTGTCACAATAGAATATTTTGTTATGTATTGTATTAAATAATTTTAAATAATATTTTAAATTAGATATAGAATTGCAATGCTTTGATGTAGTGTTGGATGATTTGTTTTCTGTTTTGATTATATTTTGTAACTACAAAATTGATCTATCTATGGATTAAGTCTTATATTTGTAGAAATGATTTTCTATTGCAAAAATTATTTGTGTGCTTGCTATCTAGACTAAGTGGATCCAATTTAATAGTTTAAACAAACATTAAAGACATGCTAAACAATAGTGTAGTGTGTCTAATTTGTTGTTAATATATTGATGCTAATTGATAATGTAATGATGTACTTTGATACTCTTTAAGTGATAATGATGATTGAAATTAGATATGCCTCAAAGCTAAATTCCTCGGAACTTCTAAGTAACAATTAATAAGAAAATGTTGGCTTGCACCTATTCTCAAATTTGAACTAAATTTCAAATCTGTAAAAATAGATCTAAACTTTCGAATATGCACTTGCATAATTGACCTTAGTCAAGAAGTGTATTATCATTTAAACACACGTTAAAAAACTCCACAAGCAAGCAGATTGAAAGTTCAGGGTATCGGAGGCAATGCGTCATGCAAGACAGGACTCCGTACCAACTGAGACAAGCAGCATGCAGGCGCATTTATTTATTAAAAGAAACAAAATCTGTACCGCTAAAATGTTTTGAAAACTAGAAACTATCTAGGTTTCAAGCGGCAGAAGTGAAATTGAAGTTGGAGCACGTGGTCCGCACGCCGAGCAAGGTGGAGGAGAATCCAAGCCGAGAAGTGGCCAAATCGAACTTCAAGAGATTATCTTGCATCTGATGTCCTCCAATTTGTATTGCGATAAGGCTATCCTCGTCCTTCACTCCATCTACGAATCCAAGACACAAAACTTCCTTGCTCACCCGCACCATGGAATTTGCTCCCATCATTCTCCATATCGTCTTACTGCTGTGCAACCAAGGTCGGTCGGTGATACAGCCTGGCCAACTCTTCTCGACATCACAGTTGGGGTATCGAAGCACGCATCAAATGGTTTCACAGCAGCCACACGGGAGCTGTTAATCGCCTCTGCTTCTTTCACAAAAGCGTCAAGGATCACTCTGTAAACAGATCTCGCAACAGTCGTGTAAGGAACTGCGGTGCTCAGTTCCGTGCCGCCAATGCCCCGACTGTCGATCTTTAATTTGGTGGGGTCGATGGCGACATTCTTTTCACCCACTCGGATGCCTTTCACAGGAATAAAATACCGGTCTGCAAAAAACTGGGTTGAGTAGAGGAGTATAGGTGAGGCGCTGAGAAACATCTATTCCGGGACACGTAGTGCACCTTGCCAAAAAAGACGGCACCCAGCTCAGCGGCTACCGGGAGACAAATGGCGAATTTGTCAGGGAAAAGTAAGTTAGTATGTATGTACGTACGTATGTATGTTCATCTTTATTAAAGTTTTAAATAATGTATATATTATGAAAATCATGTATTATATGGAATTTTAGGCCAGATATTATATAAGGAGTTGACATGCATAAGAGTTTGGGATGTTCCTTAAGTCTATTTTTCATTTCTTATGGGTTTGGGAAAATAAATTAGGAAAACAACTTTGTAATACTTAAGTTTGTCATATTTCATGAGTGTTTATTGTAGGTCCCTTTTGTATTAGGTAATCAAACTTATTTCTTTAAGTGATTTAAGCAAATGGTTTGTGAGTGGGATTTTTTTGGAGGGAAAATGAAAGAGTTTGAAATTGAATCTTGGAGGGAAGGGAGCACTCAATTGCTTCTTTAAGCTAAGTCAGGGATTAGTGATGACATCCATGTTTTATCAAACAATTCCTTTAAACAGATTAGATGAGATTGGGCATCCTATTCATTTGTTATTGGATATTGGAGGATACAAAGGTCCCCTAATTTTCACTAGTAAATTGTGGATGAAAACCTTGTCTAACATTGAGCAATTCTACATAGGGATAGTACTTGATCTAGAACAATTTGTCATTTGGTAAATTTACAATGCATGCTTCTCTCTTTGTTAGGAAACTCCCTTAGCACCTAGGGTTTGTAATTCTATGATAGCTCCTTAAATATCCATTGTTGTTAGTATGTGACATTTTGTTTGATAATAATGAACCATTATGGTTGTTCCAATAAATCAATTAAAGCTAAATTGACTATAAGTTGAGATCACAATTGAAATTAATATTTAGATTAGTTGGGTTGTATCCATTGTGTTAATTATTCACATTTAAAGGAAATTCTTATCTATTTTGCATATTCTTTTGAGAATAATATTATTGGTTTAGATTTGATCTTGTAATAAATCTAAAAATTATGTTGATTGACATTAAATTGAGTAGAAATTTCCTATCAAAGATACTGTAATGGTATCAAAGCCTTGATCTCACCAACATATAGATAAAATTTTGAAGTAATTTAGAAACAAGATGGTAGAGAAAAGGAGACATGATTTGATAGAAGAAGAAAAGGCTCAAGAAATATTTTAGACATTGATTAATGTAGATGTAGGGTAGAAAGAAATGACCCAAGCACTCAAACACACAAAGGAAATGTTGGTGCAATATGTGCAAGGTTATACAACTACTAGAACTCTAGAATCACATTTTAGAAGGGGAAGTGCATCAAGGGCTAACCAAATATTGGTTCTTCAATCAATCCCTTCGCAGAAAAAATCCTACAAAGAAAAGAAGATCCATTGTAAGAAGAGGCAACTAAGTTGATATAATATTTTTTAGTTGTTTGTTATTAGTACATAACTCTTGAGTCAAAAGTTAGAGACAATCAATCAAACAACCTATTCCAACCTAAAATCCTACAAAGAAAAGAAGATCCATTGAAAGAAGAGACAATTAATTTGACATAAGACATTTCAACCATTTGTTCTTAGAACTCTTAAGCCACAATTTAGGGACAACCTATCAAACTTTGAAATGGTCCTTGAACCCAAAAGAAACTAGATTAGAACCAGGATAACAGGGAATTACAAAAAATCCTAGATAAGGTTCTTGTACCTATTTTTGATGGGACACAAAAGTGTTTAGCCTACTTGGATACATAAAATCAATATCAATTTATCTCTACAAATAATGTGTGAAGCTATCAAGTTTGCTTCTCCACACCTAGAAGGGGTAGCCCATGAATGGTGGTATCATGGCATTATGACATAAGGATACTTTCATCTCTATTTTTGAAGAATTTAGCCAAATATCGAATAAAATATTTAATAGGGTTGGTATAAATATCTACTTTTGAGAGTTAGCCTAGCTAAAACACTATGGAATAATGGAGCACTACATAGGGTAATTTTAGAGGATCCTGGTCAAATTCATTAATGTGTCTAAGAGGAGAATAATAATTTTGTTTGTTGAAGGACTAGTTGTTTCACTAAGGGGTTTGGTCAAGGAATTGGAGCCTTCCACTCTCCAAGAGAACCAAAAGAGTCATCAACTTGGAGTCTTTTTTTCCCCCACAAAAATCTTATTCTAATGATTGTCCTTTAAACTAGAAGAAGTTCCAAAATGGAGAGCCCAACACATAAAATATGTTTCCACTAGTGTAGATAAATGAAGATAATTGAAATGAACTAAAGAGAAAGCAACTATCTTTACATTGCAAAGAACCTTGGGAGTAAGGACACAAATTCCTTGGCAAAGGACATGCACACTATATTGAAGTCATTTTGATGGAAAGTAGAAGAAACTAATTTTGAGAAGATAAATGAAGAATTTTAAGGAAGAAGGATAAGATGGAGGTGGAAGTATACTGTTGGATATGTCTATAACTCAAAGGTATAATCCATTCAAGGTTTGTGGAGTGTTAGTAGGACACATGATCATCATTCTGATAGATAGTATGGTGACTCATGATTTTATTAACAAAGGCCTTTTGGTAAAAAGAGGATTAGTTGTTGAATATTTTGAGGAATTCAATGTGAATGTGGCTAATGATTTCACCATACCATGTGAAAAAATAGTTCAATTGTTGAAAATGACTATTAGATCTCATGATGAAGACCAAAATTTAATTATCCCCAAAGATATTGTGGTGTGATTATGGCATGCTAGAGTGATATGCCTATTTCAATTATGGTGTGTGGTAGGCTCACTTATGATGAAAGAATAAATCAAAGAGGATTAAGGAGTAGTTTCCCTATAGAAGGAGATAGTGGGAGAAATCATTCAAGCTTAAGAGTGAAGGATGTAGAAGATTAGATTAGATGCCCTACAAGAGGAGAAATGAGTCAATAAGAAGGTTGGGAATTCAAGCCATACAAGCACAACAAGATGAGGAGAAGGAGTTTGAAATATAATTATAGTGGCATCCTCCATTAGTAGAGAATTAGTTAAAATGATATGCTTGCAAATGCTTTGTATGAGATGTGGGTCCTATGAATAAACTCTCACAATTCAAGAGTTGGGCTCCCAATAGAACCCCCACTAATTTATCCAAAAGATAGAGGGTATTTTAATTTGGATTACATACTAAGAGGGGGTATATAAAATTTAGAGAAAGAGGTAAAAAAAAAATTAGGCATATTATTTAAGATTCAATGATCAAAGATAATACTAGATAATCTTACTACACAAATTTTCTAAGCTACCATTATATATGATGTCTTGAGCATATCATTGAATTCTTCTTATGTTGTCACATGATTGTAATAGTTTATGTTTACTATGTGATTATTGATCTTTTCACATTTATATCATTTTACATATTTTTTCTACTTTCTGTAAGGAAAATTAGATGCGGAAAACAATTCTCCTAACGTCAATACCTCAGGAAAGAATGCAAATACACTTTAAAATTTACAATTACAGTCCAACTAAGATGCACTATGAAGTAGATAACAGAAACAGAGTATTTGAAAATCACACATGAACACTAGATATACGTGGGAAAACCCTTACGAGAGAAAAACCCGCCACACCAAGAGAAATCACTTTGTATTACAGTAATGAAGATTACATACAAATTCTAGACTTATCTTTCTGGTGTCATTATACAGCAACATTCACCATGAACATTCTTCGAATAGAAACTTCTCAAGTTACAACCTTTACAGATTAGAATACATTCACTGATCAACAACAATCTGTCGAAACAACCAACAAACCAACTAATAATCCAACCGATCACAAACTGCAATCTCTGATTATATCCATGGCGTTCCCTGACTATCAAACTTCCTCATAGAATCATCGCAACTGATTGTCTTCTAACAGCTCAGATTCAGCTTCTCCTATTGGTCCACGAGACTCCACATAGGATAGTCAAACAGTCAACAAAATTCGCATTGTATTGGCATCTCAGTGAGACACTAACAGTGTCTCGCCGATGCCACATAGACTTCATACCAATGTCGCCAAGAGTCTATGTTATCGCTAAGACATCCTATTGAGCTTCATGAGTTACATAGAGTCACCAAGCAGTCGCCCAGACCTATCGCATTCGTCAAAAGATCATAGCGAGTCACCAACATTATACCAAAGTCATTTGTCATATCGAGCTCCACAGGATAGTCGGCAAGACTTAACACCTTCACCAAGAGGTTTCTCCGAGATCATTTGTTTCACCGAAACCGTCAGCAGTCACTAGGACATACACCTTTCGTTGAGAGAACATACCGAACTCCAAGACTTACCCCAAAGACTGTTCATCATCGGCAAGACTCACCAAAGCAATGGGACTTCTTACTGAAACCACCGTGTTACACCGACACCACCACTCATCGCCAGGAGTCACTCCGATGAACATTTGGATGTGTCTTTGTTAGCGTGACCTTCTCTGTTCGATGGGAGTTCTCACCGAGCCATATGTTACGGCAAAGACACCAGCAGTATTCCTGTCGGTGAGACTTTAACACTTCACAGAGACTTCTTAGCGAGAACCCTTAGCTATCTCGAAGACCATAAAGTGAAACATCCTGTCGGCAAGACTTTAGCTTTTGCTAAGAGTTCATAATGCAACAAACCTGTTACATCGATGAACCCAAATGCATTCCCAAAACTCATGGTCGCCAGGAGTCTCCCCGATTCACGATTGAATGGCCTTTCGGCCAGAGGTCTCCCGAGCGCTAAGAGGTCATAATGAACACACTATGTCACAGTGATAGACCAAAGTGAACCTTTCGGCAAGACAGTAACAAGGTCACAACGACCTGTTCAAAAACAGAATGAATCAAACTGCTAGTCGGCCAGACAATGAAGATGTCACACCAACTTGGTTGTAATAGAGGTTTCAGCCTGTATTGTTTGAGGCACATATTTCCAACACTTTCCTCCAAATTAGTTTTATTCTTTGTATGCAACTATTTGGAGAGCGTAGGTAGACAAGGTCACTAAAGTTCCTCTCTTGAGTATGGTTGTTAGTGATTACCACATGATCTTATGTCATTTGGATGGTACGACATTACTAGATTGCTACTCCAAAGTAATGCTTACTAATATTGATGCCCCTATGTAGTATCCTTCTTTTTATTTTATTTTTATTTTATTTTAAAATTTTATAATATAAAACTTTCAAATTAAATTTTCTATTTTTATTTTTTATACTTCAAGATAGAGCACTCATTACAAGGGAGTGTGTACCAAAAAGAGACATTTATATCCTTTTATGTGTTATTGAAAAAACTACCTTCATGTTGATTGCTTGAATGTAATGGTGAAAATCACATACTTTGCACCTTTCCTCTTTATTTTGGCTCAACTTGATTTAGTTAGTCTTTTATTCAATGACAAGAATACAAGTGACATGTGTTTTCCTAAAAGCTAGCACATAACTTGACTTTTACATGATCCCATTTGCACTCATTTCAGAGAATTAATTTTGGACCTAAGTTTATTTGAATTTTCCATCTATGTCTAAAATTGTAAGTTATATGATTAATCAAGACCAATTATTCAATTTGTGATGATCAACACTAAAATTATAAAATTCAAATTCAAATTTGGGTCATGTTCCCATTTTTTTAGTTAACAATTATGTGTTAGCTGAAAGTACGAAATATTTTCCTTGCACTCTCTTATGCCATATTTAAGAACTAACAATGATTCATTTTATACATTAGAGAATCATTATAAAACTTTCACCACCACTTGCATTAGCATCACATTATTTGTTTACATTGGCATCCAAGCATAACATGACTTAACATTGCCTTCAATCAATTCTAAAAGTTTTTAAATTAATATTCTAAGTGTTTGACCAAGTGAGAATCCTCTTGTTTATCAAAACCCTCGAAGGTGTTCTTCGATATTGTCAATTTATTTATTGCAATCCAAAAGGCAAGGTGAATCATTATTTACAGGTCCATAAATTATATAGTCAACAAATTCAAATTTATGTGTTACAATTCACTTCCACATATAGATGGTTTACAGTATATGGGACTCCTCGTACTTCCAATATGAGGGAGGCACCTAACTCGTGCTCCACAATACGATATGAGGTGTACATACCTTACCCCCTGCAGGATTTGAACTTGTGACCTCTCTTTCAAGGGTACAAGTTCTCCACCACTAGGCCAACTCGGGAGTACCACTAGGCCGACTCAGCATATTTGTTTATTTGTTTACATCAAGAATTGTCCACGTTAAGCACGGGTGGAAGAAGTCATGATTGCAGGGACTAGTGTGAACGACGTTTCCAGTGCGCAGGAGTTTATTGGCATAAACTATCCACTACATTTTTATTAGTGCCGTTCGTTCTTTGTCAAAACGCGTAAATGTTCTCCGTCGGTTCTCGGATGACTCACAGTCAATTCAAGATAGAGGAGAAGGTGGGTGATAGTGATCGTTATCCTAATAATAATTTATCATATCTGTGGGAAAACAACTGTTTCTGGAATTGGAGCTTAGAATATATCAAGTTGCTCCATGCGATTAATCACGTGGCATTGTATTGTTCTTTTAAATATATTACTACCCCACTTAAGCAGCACGAGAAGAGCCCATATTAAGGACTGGCCTCGCACCATTTAACATAGGAATGCGCCTGCTTCACTACTGTGCAAGTAAACGAATTCATCCTTTCGTCATGGCTACTCTTTACCTCCTCTTTTCCTTCCTATTCTCAGCCTATTCAAGTGCAAATGGAGTAAACGCTGTAGTTGCTCCGCTCTCAAAAGATTCTGCAACCCTGCAATATGTAATGGAAATCGAGCAGGGGACTCCCCTGCAGAAAGAGAGATTGGTGGTCGATCTGTCTGGAGACTTCCTGTGGCTTCACTGCAAGTCCTCGGCCTACAAATCGTCCACCTACCTTCCCATCCCCTGCCACACTCCTCTGTGCACTGCCTCTGGATCTGCCCTGTTCGGCTGTGGGGACTGCTCCAACGTGCCGCTGGGAACAAAATCCTGCAGAAACAACACTTGCATAGAACAAGCAACGAATGGAGTGACGGGGACAGAGATATTTAGCGCAGAGCTCTCCCAAGACGCAGTTGCGCTGTCTGCAGCCGATGGAAAGAGGGCGTTGCCCGCTTCCAAAGTAGTCGTCGCTCAATTTGCTTTCGCCGGCGCTCCGTCCACTTTACTGCGCGGCCTGGCAAAGGGAGTGGCGGGAATGGCGGGCTTGAATTGGGCGGCGCTGGCTCTCGAATTAGAAAGGAAATTCGGACTCTGCCTGCCGGCGGCCCGGCTTAAACATCACACACTAACGACTTAGGTGGCTGTGGGTCCCTTTTAACTTCGCCAGTATTAACCTTTGCAGTTAGTGTTTGCTGTGTGCGTGCCTTGGTTAATTCTTTTTTGGTTGTCGTTTCTACTGTTTACAGAAATGTTGTGCAGGTGAACTAGGTGCTTGGTAGCTTGTCAGGGACGCTGCTGGCATTATTTATTTTTAAAAAACAGCTCAAGATTATAAGATATTAAAATGGAAATTAATAAATAAAAAATAATATAATATTAAAGTGGAGAATAATATAATACTAGCTATTTTAATAAGCAATACAAGCGTTAAGTTTAAATTTTAATCAGAGTTAAAAGTTACAATTAAATAATAATGTATTTATTGCTTTGTCAATGTGAAGTACATGAAATAATTATATTTAAAAATATAAGTAAAGGTAATAAATTAATTATGACTATAGTTCACACTAAAATTAATAAGATAACTTTAAACATGTAAAAATAAAATAATTCTTTTTTATATAGAGAAAAAAATAACAATGTAAATAAAATAATTATTAAATAAATAAAAATATTTTTTAAGATAAAAATAAAGTAAACAATACATATAAAACAAGAGCTGCAGGCAGCAAAGTTCCTGCCAAATAGTAATAGAATTGTTATGTTTTAATTAGTTGTGTTTGATAAATTTTAGAAATACCACAAATGATAAGTACCTACTTGGTGGAAGGCGCATCTACTTGTTGACAAACCCTGTGATAGAATTGGACCTAATGGCAGGGCACAAAGCACTTTACAATCTTGATTTTAGGATGCAAATAACTAATGGACATAGAACATAAGTAAGTACAAACCAAGCAACAATATAGCCCCATGCTTAGCACAGAAACACAAACAAGAATAACTCAGATATTCAACAAATAAATTTCAATGGAGGAGGGGAACAAGGGCAGAGAGAGCTAGAGTTCCAAACAAGGACCCTCAACTCTAGTTCCAACTTAACACACAAGCCAATTGGAAAACAATTTTGAGTTGTGTCTAGTCAAAGCTCACCAAGATCCACAATGTTGGTACTGTACCATTGTATGCTAAATTATATCGTGGTCTAATTTATGGACTAAAAAATCAAATAACCAAAGCCCACTAGGGTAAAGCAATTACAAAGATTTTACCACATCGCATTAAATACATGTCCTCTAAAAGACACTAAAGATATAAAAGTTACTAAGTACAACATCAATAAGTTCTTAGGCCAATTACCCTGAGTTGGAGTTGTAAGGCTTATCATGTCCATTAGATCTCAGTATCTTTATTATTTAATTTGTACTTGGCATATTTTCTGGGTTAAGACATTCCATTCTCATATTAGGACTAAGTGGTTGGATTGGGCTGTGGGTTTGCTCCCCATAGGTCTCGGGTTCAACCCCCTGCTCTCGCAGTTGACCGGTGGGCCTATATGCTGGCTATGGCGTCCACCCGCAGGGGCTAGTCTCACCCCAGGTACCCAAGGTATGGGCTACTGGGCCGCTAGTCTGAGTCGCAAGGACACCCTTGCCTCAAAAAAAAAAAATATTAGGACTAAGTGTGTTGTACATCTTACAAGTCTTAGTTATAATGTTGGAATATTATTGTAAAGTTGGCACACTAGTTAAACATGGTAACATTCTAATGTTGTTTTAAGATGGTCCCCTTCATAACTCAAAAATTATTGAATTTAAGAGTATTGAAAAGGATGAGTCCATCTTGGAGAAGCTAGAGTGAATGTTGAGCTTCTCCTGCAAAGTTTGACGTTTGGATTTGCAAGATGAGTACAATTCATGTGTAACTCTTGTTTGCATGTTGAGCAATGAACATGTGTCAATTGGACCCATCAATGGTTTTGAATACCACTCAGTAGTTTTCCTATAGCCAAAATTCTATGAATAAAATGCTAGGGTGAATAATCTTATATATAAAGGCTTGGAGAGTGTTTAGGTGCTTATTACTTTCTCCAAGGGTAAATATTTTGCTGCAACATCAAATTGTTGAGTCTTTTCCTTGCATTTGATATCTATTTTGTACAACATATAGATATGTATGGAATGCTTGCTATTTTTTTTCTCTTAAAGTACATTTTGGGATAGTGGGTGTAAATGTTTTGAATAGTTTTAAAATTGTTACAATATTCAACATGGTAAAGAATATTCTATTACTTCTAAAGTAAATTAATTATTTATCTTTTGCAATGTTAAAGTACTTTCTTTCTAAAGAAAAAGTATTTAGTAATGTATAGATATCTTAGATAAATCTATGTTAAAGTATGGAAGCAATAAATATAGTAAAAAAATAGATCATAGATTTTATTTGTATTTTATTATTTTAAATAAAAATAAATTATTTATTTACTTTAAATTTTCTATAGATATCTTGCATATCTTAAATATCTATCTAAAAAGACATAAATAGATTATACTTTTTATTTATTTTTAAATGAAGATAAATTGTTTATTTATTTTATATTTAGTATATATCTATCTAAAATACACCAATATATCAATTTGGAGGTGCTTATATTAATTAGGTCATTTTTTCTACTTTTATAAATGAAATAAATATTAAATATTAATATATATGTATAGACAAGTCAATAAATGGGAAAATAACATATAGTTATATATTCACTTAATAGTAAACTATTTTTTTACTTTATAAAAATATGGATAAAAATTTTGCTTTTAATAACGTAAGATAGGTAGATGTATTTAATGAAAATTAGTTATAAATATTTCTAGACTAGTATAACTATAAATTTTATTTCTACAACCATATTAGCTACCAACTTATAAATTTTATTTTTACTTTCATAAATGAAATAAATTGTGTATCAAATTTATATTTATTATAGATTTATTAGATGCAAAGATATATTTTAAAGGTGGCATAAGTTAGATAGATGTATTTAAATATTAAATATTAACATCTATGTATAGAAAAGTGAATAAATAGGAGAACAACATATAGTTATTTATTCACTTAAGAGTAAACTATTTTTTTACTATATAAAAACATGGACATAAATTTTGATTTTAATTATGTAAAATAGGTACATGCATTTAATAAAAAATATTTTTTAATATTTATAGACTAATCTACCTATTATTAGATAAATTAATGTAAAAGATGTCTAAGACACCAATTTTTTTTAAAGAATAACTTTAATAAACAAGTAAATAATATTTTTTTGATTATGGTCATTGTGGCAGAAAATTTCGTTGAAATGGAAGTAATGGAAGCGCATTAATTGCTTATATCCGGTGAAATTTGTCTACCAATTAGATTGACGAGAATTGAATTTATAATTGGAATGTATACATTGATAATAGATTAAAAAAAAATCAAATAGAAAAAATGCTTGACCTCTCATTGGTTAAAAAAAGAATTATTAATAACTAGTTGAAAAACTAAAGATTATATTTTTGGAAATCTTTTAGATGATGTATGTAAGATATCTATACTAACTATTTATCATTTTTGTGAATTTAGCTTTATTATTTATTATTTATATTCTAAAATTGATTATTTCCTTAGATGACTATAAATATATTCAATAAAATTTAAAAATAAAGAAAAGTAAGTAGATATCAAATTTTAAAACTAGCTTATAATTCTACAAATATCAATTTTAAAATTTTAAAATTAAATATGGTTATATTTGAAAAATTGTTAAACTCCACTTATTATTTAGCAATAAAATAATTAATCAAAAAAAATAAATTAAAAAAATTGAAAAAAATAGATAATGATTTTATGAAATGAAAAAATAAGTAGAAATTTAAATTATTAAAAAATTGTATTTCTTTAAAGTGTATATATATAAGTAAAAATGAGAAATTTTAAACAAGAGACATGTTGTGTCAAGTTTCTTAAATGAGTTGTTAATTTATATTGCATTTGGAATTGGAGCAAAATAGCAATAGATATGCAGTTATATATTGTAAAGTTAAATACCAATTCATTTAGGAAAAATAGGAAAGTGTAAGGTAACATAAAAAATTAGAGAGTTACATAAGAAGAAATAATATTAGGAAAGATGTATCTTTCTCCATTAGCAATTAGAGTTGACTCTTTAGAAGAGATGTCAATATAGGGGCCATTAAGTTGCTTTCAAAGGAAAATATTTTTCTTTATTAAAAAATGAAGTCCATTTTAATTTTATCTTTCAAATTTAATATTATTAAATAAAATAAAATGTTAAAATCTAGAAAATAGACAATAAGAAATAGAAATTTTATGTTTTAACCTTGTCGCTAACTTCGACAAAACTAATTAATTTTTTTTTTTTTAAATGAAAGTTGAGAGTTCAATATTTAAAAACCCTATTACTATGCTTTGCCTATTAAAATGACTATTATTATGCATTTCATATAAATTTCATAATAGTACGCTTTTAAAAAAAACCTATGATAAAATAGATTTAAAATTGTTAGATCACAAGGGTCTTGTTCATGTAGGATGATCTACTTGAAAGGTCAACTTTATAGTCATTAAATTGATGGATGATAACACTTATTAGTCATGAGATCCTTTAGAATGATGTGATGTGGAATTATATTCTTTTAAATGTTTCAACTAAAGTTTACCTAATATTCTATCTCTTAAATTTAAATGATATAAAATTCTTTTAAATACAAGAGAATAGCAATAAATCATACAAAATTTGCATGGAGTCAACTCATGACACTAATAAAATGGGCACAAGAGAAAATTTTGAATTTTAGGGGTAAATTTGTGGATGCAAGAGCAAACAAGAGCTGCAAGCAGTGGAGTTCCTGCCAAAAAGTTATAAAATAGTTATGTTTTAAAAAGTTAGAAATGAAATTATTGGTGAGGTGGGACTGTTGTGTAACAAGAACAAATGATTAAGCTAATGATTGTATAAATATTGTTATATAACTTTAGTTCTAGAGAATTCTTAATTACCAATTCTTATTTGCGCATTTGTATATGAATCCAGTTGAATGCCTTTCCATATCATTATGGAAAATTTTAAACTCATCCAAAGTTGGACATATCAGCTACCTAAATGAAAGAATATATAAATCAGTTAAATTTATAAATAATCACTCCAAAGATGAGTCTAAAACTAAAGATAAAGTGTTACACTTGTAGCACATTGTTCTAATTATAGTAAATATTTTGTTAGTATAATAAAAAAAACTTATCAATTTTTTCTTTCTCCTTTACTTGGAATCAAATTATTTCATAAGTTGTGCTTTCATATCATTATTATATAATGTACAATAATTTTTTTAAATCATTGTTAAAAAAAAAATCTTATAAGATTTTTTTAAATAAACTTTTTAAATTTTTTTCTAAACATAAAAATATAAACTAATTAAGATTTAATTTTAAAAAATAATATTAAATTTAGTAAAGCAAAATATTAAAATAATACAATTTAATTTTTTAATTATTTTAATATTAGAAAAATAACTAAAACTAATGATAAAAAAATTCTATCAATAAAATAAGATTTCATCTAAGTTTTTTCAAATAGAACTATAGAAATGATAACATTATTTACCAATTTTTTATATATTTACATGAAAATAAGTTTGCCTCTAGATTAATATAGTAATTGTAGAATGAGTAGAAAATACATAATTTGGTGGACCTTTGATAGAAATCCACCTTCCTGAAGTCACGTTTCTTTGTGTAGGAGGTTGATACATATAGTAAACAATTTTATGCTTGTGTCTATAGCACATAATACCACTCAAAAAAATATAATCATTCCAAACAATAGCCCGATAAACACGAAAAAGGAGCTTTGGTAAAGGTTCCACTACCCTCCACACTTTTTTGTTTGAATCATATTTCATCACTCCCTCTCTTTTAAATGAATATAAATTCCCAAAAGCAATTATCAAATAACCTTCATGCCATGTTTGCTTTAACTTCAAACTACTCCATATTTGAGTCTTTGTATTGAGAACTTCAATCTTCTTTGCTTGACCTATCACATAAAATTGTCCATCAAGAAAAATACCCTTAGAATAAAATATCCATGATCTATTCATATTGGGAAGAGATTCCCACTTGTTTTTCTCTATATTATAGAGTGTTGTTTTCCTATTGAAATCCCCACCAACAAAGTATATATATCCTTCTGGAGATGTTGAAACGACACTATTATATCTAGAGTTGGGCAGATCGACTACCTAAACCAAAGAATATATAAATCAAAAAAATATAAGAGAAACTCTATTCTAACTTACCAACCCTTTTACAACAATTTAAAGATAGCCAAAAACTTGTAACTAGAATACCTTGGACCAATTGTTAGAACAAAAATCATAAGTCATAATTTTCCTTTTCTGTATAGATATCAGTTTATGATTGACAACAAGCATGGTTGGAAATCCTTCATCTGTAGGAATGCCACACAATATCCTCCATGCATCTTCCTCAGGGTCATAAACACACATTTCATAGCTATATTCAAACCCATCTTTGCACACTTGTCTAACTACAAATATCTCCTGCTCATTTAATTTCAACTATTTTCTATCTTGATAGAAGAGAGGACTACTAACCATAGCCTTCCAACTTTGGCAAACTTTTGTAAGCATGCCATGATATATGAAAGGGACCCTTAACAAGCACTCTCGCCCTATATCATTAGGAAGGCCTAGAATTATGTCCTACATTCTAAGCTTCTCTCTAATTCCTTGCACACCTTTCCCACCTAGTATTATTCCATTTAATACTATTATTATTCTTGACTGAGTTAGTAGATGACACTCAAAACTGCAATAGTAGAGAAATTAAATGCAGTAGTGAAGTTCAAAGAGAGTAGTCCAAAAAAATGGTAGAATCAACTCACTCGTATTTCTTGCAGAGCTCGCTTCATGAAATATGAATGACAAAAAAACAATCTAAATAACTTTTAAAAATGGCAAGAATGATGAGCACAGTTACTAAAATAGGCATGCAAAATACGAAGCCACAAAAAAAGTGGCGAGAATGACACAATCATCATCAAGTATATACAATTAAAGAATTTTAATTGTATTCAGTTATATGTTTGCAAAAGTTTATAATATATTGATGAGCCCATCATTTATTAGGTGAAAGTATATTCTAAATTAATGAAATGTTTTAATTAAGTTCTTAGTAAAGTAACTATACAATATCAAATGTTCAAAATATTTTCAACTAGTTTGCAAAATTTATTTATAAAAGAAGTGCCTAGAATGACGCAATTATCACCAAGAGTATTCACATATAGTTAAGAGTTGTAATACAGTTAAAGAGTTGTAATCTTAAATTTACCAAAATCTTTAAGGTAATTGATTTCGTAGATGTATAAAATAGTTTTCTTTTGGTTATATGTTTGTGAAAGTTTAAAATATATGATGAGCCCAACATTTATTGAACTTCAATAATTTCAATAATGAAGGAAAAATTCCTTATGCTATTTTATTGGAATGATATATATTATACTAAATATTATTTTAATGACCGAAATTTTTTCCTAAAAAGCCTCATGCAAAAAGTGGATCTGAGTAATAAGATGCAATAGTAGATTATTTTTTTATAAATTAACTCACTTTTCTTTCAGTTATATGTTTGCAAAAGTTGAAAATATATGAGGAGCCCAACATTTATTAAAATTCAATAATTTCAATAATGAAGGAAAAATTCATTATGCTGCAAAATCAAAATATTATGTTACAAAATCAAAATCAAAATTAAAATATTATTATCTAATATATTAAATTGTATTTTAGATGGTATATATGTTACATATATATTGTATATATTATAATATTATAATGATGTTAAAATTATATATTATATATTATATATGTTACATATGTATTATATAGTGTATATATTATAATATTATAATATGTTGTTAAATTAATAATACAACATATTAAAAATATATTATTTATTGGAATTTGTTATTAGATTATTTTATATATTTGAATTTAATAGAATGAAAAATATAACAAGAGCTGTATGCAGGGCAGCAAGGTTCCTACCAAAAAGTTATAGAATAGTTATGTTTTAATATGTTGTGTTTAATAAGTTTTAGCAACAATGTTGATAGAACAAGTAAATAATCAGTTAATCAATGAAACTGCATTTGAAGGAGGTGATAAACCAATGCATGAAAAATTTCACACCTAAGGAGGCTAGAGAACAAAAAGATCCAGAAGGAACCCAATAGGGCCGAAATAATACAAATAAAAGCATCATTGTGTCTTTAAAGACATTTCAATCAAACATATTTTAACATAAATACAAGTCTTTGTGGTGGCTCTGTAAAAGAATTTATGTAACCAAATGTGTACATTTGATTGACAAAGGTATACAAATTTCACCATTATAATTATACTAAAAAAATTAAAAACATTGACATATTTTAATTTAAAAGAAACTTGTTCAATTGTAAAATAACTTAAATTAATCATAGGTTTGAAATTATTTTTTTAAATAGGACCCATATACAAGTGCATAATGTTTCTTGGCATAATTAGTTTAGAGTGAATATGATCTCCTTATCGAGAGTAGGATTTAAAATCAAGCCCTAAACATTAAAAAAGGAAAAAGTATACAAATTTCACCATGACACTTATACTAAAAAAAATTAAAAGCAATGACTTATTTTAATTTAAAAATAATTTTTTCAATAGTAAAATAACTTGAATTAATCATAGATTTAAAACTATTTTTTAAAATAACATCCATATACAAGTACATAATGTTTCTTGGCATAATTAGTATAATTAGTTTAGAGGATTGAATATAATCTCATTATCAAGAGAGGGCAAGATTTAAAAATAAGCACTAAACTAAAAAATGGCAAAGGTATACAAATTTCACCATTACACGTATACTAAAAAAATTAAAAGCAATGACTTATTTTAATTTAAAAATAATTTGTTCAATAGTAAAATAACTTGAATTAACCATAGATTTAAAACTATTTTTTAAAATAACATCCATATACAAGTACATAATGTTTCTTGGCATAATTAGTATAATTAGTTTAGAGGATTGAATATAATCTCATTATCAAGAGAGGGCAAGATTTAAAAATAAGCACTAAACTAAAAAATGGCAAAGGTATACAAATTTCACCATTACACGTATACTAAAAAAATTAAAAGCAATGACTTATTTTAATTTAAAAATAATTTGTTCAATAGTAAAATAACTTGAATTAACCATAGATTTAAAACTATTTTTTAAAATAACATCCATATACAAGTACATAATGTTTCTTGGCATAATTAGTATAATTAGTTTAGAGGATTGAATATAATCTCATTATCAAGAGAGGGCAAGATTTAAAAATAAGCACTAAACTAAAAAATGGCAAAGGTATACAAATTTCACCATTACACTTACACTAAAAAAATTAAAAGCAATGACTTATTTTAATTTAAAAACAACTTGTTCAATAATAAATTAACATGTTTAAAATTATTTTAAATAAAGTATAACTTATTTTAATCATATACTTATCACTATATGTTTTCCCCATATTTATAAGCAAGGAAACTTTCTCTAAAATTAACTAACATTTTCATGGCCATTAAGGGATGCTAAAAATAACTAACATTTTGATTCATCAAACTACAATCTAGTAAAAAAACTAATCTATTTAACCTTTGTATGACTAAACTTTTTTATGATGAACATTTACCTTGAAAAAATAAATATTACTCTGATTTATATTGCCTATGTATTTAAACCATGTGGATTTAATTTTTCCTAAGTTCATATCCATTATACATTCTGATATTGCTATCAAGGTCTATTTTGATGGTCATACATAGATATTTTTATTGTAAAACATAATAAAATATTTTAAAAGATTATATTATATTAAAAGAGATTTTTTCTTTAATGAATAAGTCTTACTTAATCTTTTATTAACATAAAATAAAATAACATATAATTCAAAAAAAAACTTGAGTGGTAAAAAAACACCTCTTTAAAATTCAAATGAGATAAGAGTGTGAAACAAAGATGAACATAAATACAAGGGTCAACCCACAAATCAATAAACAACTAAGTCCAGTGATAATAGAGGGGGATCTCAATCATTAGACTTTTTTCTAAGTGACATCATCAATATGCTCTTGATTCATAAGAGCGCCTTCCTCTTTAGGATTATCTTTCGACTAAGTATGAATTAATGGTAATATAGATATTTGATTTATATAGTAATATAGATATTTGATTTATATATAATTTTATTTATATTAAGTCGTGTCATAATATTTTAAGGGCACCTTTGAATGAATAGCCAACATAAAAAGATTGTTTGATAGGTAGATTTGACCATCAAATTTAATCTTTGATTATTATAATTTGAAAGGTCAATGTGAATTAAGGAATTAAATGTTAAAAGAAAATACTAAATCATTTTAATATTTCAAAAGTGAAGGATGAATGGGAAAATATATTTCAAATGTAAAATAAAAAATAAAAAGAAGTGAGTGAGAAAAGCATCATTCACTTCGAAATGAAAAAATAAATAAATAAAGGAAAAAATATTTGAGAAATATTCATAAAATTGAAATCTAAGAAATAATTAAAAAAAGAGGCTATTACATCATTCATGAGATTTTTTCCTTTTTGTAAAATAGTTAAGTGAAAAAGATAAAGAGAAAAGAAAATATTTTCAAAAGGTAAATGTGTGCTAAAATGAAATTCATAACAATAGGAATGATTTCACATGAGATGAAATGAAAGATATAAATGTTAAAATATATAAATAAAACCATATATGCACTGATATCCAACCTTAAAATGAAAGGAAAATAAAAGATTAACCCGTGATCAAATTTTCATTGTGTTTTCAACATCTTTTCTGTATGCTGCACGCAAATAACATAGAAAAAAATTGGCACACAAATGAAAAGCAAAATGCATTTAATAATTTCCTTTGTTAATTGATATGAGTAAGGCGTTGAAGATGAAATTAGGACGGTATTTTTCCATGTTCTACAATAATTAATTACAGATTGGCAAGAAATGCGGGGATCTGCAGAACAGCAAGAGAAGAGAGAGTATCTTTTGAAAAATGCGTAAGGAATTTTTGAGATAGAGATTGTTAAACCAAAATTATGGAAGATTTGATTTACTTAATTAAGGCAGGCAGTTTGACATTAAGGTAGACGAAGGGATTTGGAAAAATATCTTCAGGAAATTTATTATTCGAGGATTTGTTTTGCTTTCTTGATATGTTGGAGTATAGGCAAAAATATGAATGGATTATATGTAAAAGAAAGCAAAATGAAAATGAAATGATTAAATTTATGGAGTACAGACAACAGGGCAAGAGCTATGGAACAACATTCAAGAATTGCAAACAACCACCATATAAAATAGTATTCGTAGCTTTAAATCATTGCATACACGAAGAATATGAAAAAATAACATAGAAAAACAAATACTCACTCACAAGTAAATAAATTTTGAAGTGTTTAATTTTTTTTATAAAAATTAGTTGAATATTTTTTTATTACCCACCATTCCATAATAATCGTAATGGAAGTAATCGAAGTGCCAAAATCGCTTATATTGGGTGAAAATTGTGTACCAATTAGATTCAAGAGAATTGATTTTTGAAATATATTTTGTTATATAATTCGCATCTATACATTGATAATATATTGAAAAAATTCAAATAGAAAAATTACTCAAGTTCTCATTGGTTAAAATGAGAGAAAATATGATACTCACTCTAAAATTCAAAAAATAAATTCACTTTGTCCTGATTCTTGTCAATTCTCATTTAATTTTGGGTCTATTTTGAGGGAATGTCTTAGTGCAATTAAATAGTGACATGTGAGACACTCTTACCATAAATTTGACTCATTCTCTAAAACCTATTTTCACTCATTTAATCTTTTCCTTCGTACATTTGCAAAAAAATTATTTATCCCTACCCTATATATACCTATTTCCGTGCACATATGCTTCATTATTACCCATTATTCCTAAACATGCCTCTGCTTTAATCCACTGTTTCTATTACCTAGGTCAATTATGCAATGCACGAGAGTGATCTTGCATGGTGTGGATCCCACCGAAAATTTGAAAATTGTTAATTCACATCTTTTTGCACTAAGTGTTGAGAGTTGACTAGGTACATGTTTGTGTGACAATTTATTATATCTTGATATTTAAAGACATAACTTTTTTCCAATGTTTAAAATGATAGTAAAACTAGTATTTCCAAGGGGTTTCCTAGTACAACTTTTCCCTAATGATTTGGTAGTCTCATAAAGGTATTTTTTAAAAATTGTTAGTCCTTAATGATTAATGCAAAGTAGAAAGTCTATAGATGAGAGAGAAAAAGTGTGAAATCAATAGGATCAACTTTGCATGTTGTAGAATAGATCTATATGTCATGTAATTGATCTAAAAGTGTGGAGTAGACCCATAATGAGCTCCAAGTATGTATAGAATGTCATACAATGAACACATCTAGATTGTCTATATTTTGTACCAAGATGATAGTGTTCATGCCACATTAGATTATATTCATTTAAATTAAATCAAGATAATTTATGTTGAGTTATTTGTATTTCATGTTGTTAGCCTAGATGAATCTTAGGGAAATGTTATTTTTCCTTTACACAACTATAATAATTTTTTTAACTTATCTAATTCTCAAGTCTCGTATGTTAGGTTACACTTTTCTATTTTGCCTAAATGGATTAGTATTTAACCTTACAATATATAATTATATATCTATTGCTATTTAAATTATCAACTTGACCTAATATATCTCTTGTTTAAATTTTCTTATTTTTACTTATAATATTATATAATTTTATAAATTCTTAAAGTAGTTGTATGTATGTATACATACAACTACTTTTGAAAAAAAATCATTTTTTTTAACAATTTCAATTGCTAAATTTTTTTTAAAAATTTCATAAAATCATATAATAGGTGATCCCACAATAGTGGTTTACAATTTTTGGCCAAACTGGACACTGAAACATTTTTTTAACTAAATCTTCACTTTCGGGAACCTATAGCGGCTAAACCGTGAGAAATTTGAAGATAATGTAAACTAGAGTTTCGTGACATTTTTTCTATAGATTCTAAATATATTTTTTTCAAAATTTTTGGAAATCAGATTTCACTTTCTTTTTCATCTCCCTTGAAAACTAGTTTTTTGAAGAAAACAACATTTTAAAAAAGTGACGCTTAAAATTGTAATTCTTTCAAATTTAGATTTGTGACTCTGATATCTAGTGCTTCCACTTGGTTAGATAGTTTTTAATTGAATATTCTTTCTTTAATCAAGTTTCAAAGTCAAACCAATTACAATTCAGACATAGCACAACCGTATAACGCGTAACTATTTATGCATGTATCAAAATTCCATTTTATTTTTTTTGTTGGATCAAGAACTTCAATATTTGGTGCACTCATATTTTTCAATTTTTTCTTTTTATAATCTTCTATTTTTCCACATGTGCAAAATAGAGAGCTTAATTTTTGGTGAAAAACCTACATTCACAAAAAATAAAAAATAAATATAATAATCAAATTAAATTTAATAAAAATTATAATTTTTTGGAAGCTTATAATAAGGACTACATAGTTACAAAAAATAAATTTTAGATGAATTCATTTGATCCCCCAAAAGGTAAATCAAATGTGGTTTTTTATCAGCATTTTGATAGGTGTAAAGGAGACTCCGTTATAGGTATGGTTTAAAACTAGCGGGGTTCCATCCAAGGGGGCTTGGTCTAAGGTGGTTTGATCAAACCATCTTCAATTGGAATCCTTTAATGAAACTGTTCAAGGCTTAAATCATTATATTTTCTAAAAATATGCAATTTCAAGGATCTTCCAAAAAGTGTAAACCACTATTGTGGCAGCACCCTAATCTATTTTTCAAAATTTATTTTTTGTTTGGTTGATTATTTGATTGCTAAATAATAAACAATGTTTATATTTAATTTTTATGTTTCTATATTGACATTTAAAGAATTATAGACTAGTTTTTAAATTTGATATCTACTTGGATTTTTTTTATTTATTTGATTAAATATTTTTACAATCATTTAAGAAAATAGTCAATTGTAAATTAAAAACAAAAAATGAAGAGTTATTTTATAATCTTATATATTTTTAACTATATATGTGAACTATACCATAATTATTTTTTACCTTCAATTAATATCCTTATTTAATCATTTGTTAAATATAATTATTTTATTTATTTTAATTTGACAAATCAATAAATACATTATTATTTAATTATATTTTTTAAGACTTGATTAACATTTAAATTTAACACTTTGATTGATTATTAAAATACTTACTATTATATTATTCTCCATTTTAATACTATATTAATTTTTTATATATTAATTTTCATTTTAATACCTTAAAATCTTTGGAAAGCTTTTCCAAAATAAATAATTCTAGGTGTAAAGATTTGAAGCAAGTCAAAAACAAAATTAGTGAAATTCACCAAATTAGCTCCATAGCTCACAAGACAAACTTTTTCCAATAGAAAAGATCTAGATTACCAAATTTTAACCCAACAAAATTCATTAATTATTTTGATTTCAAGAAAAAGTATAGATGGAGAGGAACTAGATTCAATAACTAGTTATTTTATTTACATTGTTATTTTTTTATCTATATAAAAAAGAACTATTTTATTTTTACATGTTTAAAGTTATTTTATTAATTTATTGTGAACTATAGTCATAATTAATTTTTTACCTTCCCTATTATCTTTACTTGATATTTTTTAAACATAATTATTTCATTTACTTCACATTGACAAATCAATAAATATATTATTATTTAATTATAATTTTTAAATCTGATTAACATTTAAACTTAACACTTGGTATTGATTATTAGAATAGTTAGTATTGTATTATTCTCCACTTTAATATTATATTATTTTTTATATATTAATTTCCATTTTAATATCTTATAATCTCAAGCTGCTTTTTGAAAATAAATAATGCTAGTCGCATACCTGACAAGTTGCCAAGCACCCAGTTCCCCTGTATAACATTTCTGTAAACAGTGGAAATGCAACAAAAAAAAGAATCAACAAAAGTACACACACAACAAACACTAACTACAAAGGTTCATGCTAGTTGAGTTAAAGAGGGACCCACAGCCACCTAAGTCGTTAGTGTGTGATGTTTAAGCTAGGTGGTAGTGGAGCTTAATGAACGGGAATTGTTTGTCTGGGCCAAGGAGATAAGGCAAGGCACCAAAGAAGACAGCCTCAGGAGATTTTCCAACTGGCAGGGGCCTGGCTTAACCAGCACACTCTAAGCATTGACTGCTTAGGTGGTTGGTTCATGTGGGCCCTCCTTAACTTGACCATTGTCTCAATTTTTTTAACTCTAGCTCTTTCTCAGTTTCCGTTTTTGTCCCCATTTCACACGGTCAATCAAAATCTCGTGCAAAATTTGATTTAACTTCAAAACCCACATAAACTCTTTCTCGCATTGTTGATATTAGCAGTGGGGATTGTTTCTACACATATTTGTGAGCTAAGTCACTAGGTTCAAATTCGAATTGGAATTTGGCAACATTGAAATTCGAATGAAATTCAACAAGGAAAAAATTTGAAAAGTATAAAATTCGGATTAAATTCGCCTTATGTAATTTTTTAATTTTTTTTATTAATATAAGTAATATCTCCATACAATTGTCTAAATAGTTTAACATTGATAAATAGATTTGAATCATTACAAAAAGATGACACTTTTATAAAATATAAACCATAAGAAACATGTGAAATTACAATTGCGAAGATGTTCTTTTGTCAAAAAGGTACAATAATAATAAAGACTTTAGAACTTCAAAAAAGCTCCAAGTCATCAAGAGCACTTGGCTAAGATGCTAAATCATCATCATCTGTATCACTACTCAATTCATCATCTGCAAAGTCAGGCTCATCTGCAACTGGTGTTGCTATGTCTTCAAGAATTTGTTGTGAGGAAGAGTCCTTTGTTGATTTGTTCATGAGCAATTTTAAATTGTTGCGAACATAGACAAGATCTCTCAACTTTCCAGACAATAATTTATTCGTCTTTTTGGAATGGATGTGGTCAAAGAAACTCCAGTTCCTCTCACAAGCTGATGAACTTGCTCCCTGACTCAAAACTCTAATAGCAAACCTTTGTAGCTTGGGAGTTTGTTCTCCATAGGTCATCCACCATGTATACCCAGGTGCATGTGTTGTATCATATTTGGCTGTTGACATTCCAAACATCCCTTCTCCTGTCTTGTATACCCAAAATTGACTTCTGATTAGTGCTGCAATTGTTTGATTTGATTCATATTTTTCAACGGGTTCTAAAAGCCCTGCCATAATTTCAGTGTCACCTTCTCTATCAATAGAAAATAATTTAGGCTCCAAAAAGCAAGCTGCTGCATGTAAAGGTGTATGCATCATTTTCCATCTGCAATCAACTACCTCCAATATCTCCATATATTTTGCTTCTACATTATTGAGTGCCTTTTGAATAGCTTCCTTACAACAGTCCATGCTTTCATAAAGCATGCCAAGGCAAGGAGTGTCATCATCAACCATATGAAGAACGTCAACAATTGGTTCACATATAAGTAAAACCTTTGCTGCACTTCCCCAGAAATTGCTATTTAGAATGATTTGCTCTATGTTCTTCCCCTAAGGACCTTTAGAAAGCACTGAACATTCCCACTCATTAGAACAAATAACAGACCTCAAAGCTACTTTTTCTTTAACCACTCTTTTCAAAGTGATATAAAATGAAGCAAATCTTGTTTCACAAGACCTCAACAACTCTCTGGATGCATGCTACCTATAAAGACTCAATGTGAGACGGTGATTCCTTATGAAATTTGCAATTGCTCTCCCTCTGTGAATAGCTTCATGTACGCATGGGAATTTAGCCAAGTCATGAAGCAACAAATTGAGACAATGGGCTTCACATGGGCTCCAATATATTTATGGGTACTTCTCTGCAATCAGCTTCCCAGCTCCCACACAATTTTTTGCACTATCAGTTACCACTTGAACCACATTTTCCACCCCTACTTCAAGAATGGATTCCTCTAATATTTGAAACATGTACTCAGAATTTTTCTTGTGGTTCATGGTGTCAATCACTTTTAAGAATACAACACCCTCAGGACAAGCCACCAAAATATTAATCAATGGCCTTTGACATATATCTGACCACCCATCACTCAATATAGTGCAACTTGTTTTCCTCCAAGAGGCTTTGACAACAACTAATTTCTCAGTCACTCTATCTTTTGACCTCTGCAAAAGAGTTGTCCTTATATCCTCTGAACTTAGGGGAGTGTACCCTTTGCCAAACTCTGCAATTTTGTGAACAACATTACGAAAATGTGGACTTTGTGCAACATTGAATGGAATAGCACTTGTGTAAAACAAATCAGCTACTGCATCATCCACATCTTGTTTCTCTATTGGTTTCCAAAAGCTTTTCAATGTTCCACTCTCTTTCAATCCCCTCACCGGTTTGGATAAACCAAAAGAGGAAGACATAATAGATGTTGATAATCTAGATTGAGACATATCCTCTTCAATTCTCTATTTTTTTGTGCTTTCTTCATCTTTCCTACAATTGAAGAGGATTGTTCTTTCTCCAAAGCAGCTCTCATTTGTAGGGTAACTTTAGGACATGTTGTAACACCTCCTCCTGCGCCATTTGTAATACCAAGTAAATGGTCCATTGCCCTTGTCAAACTGCCAGAAAAAGGTTTCTCACACTTGTTGTATGCAAGTTCAGCACCATTGCGAGTGATATATTTCCATGCCTTTGCGGTTGATTTTTGAGGAGCCATAATCTGTATATTTGAAAGAAAAAATATATAATGTTACAAATTTAAAATACATCTAAATAATTAATAAACATATTTCCTAAATCTGTATTATAAATAATTTAAAATACATTATAAATCTGTATTATAAAAATATTGAGTATTATATAATTAATAATACAGATTTATAAATAATGTAAATATATTTATATTATTTATAAATCTGTATTATATAATACAAATTTATAAATAATGTAAATATATTTATATTATTTATAAATCTGTATTATATAATACAAATTTATAAATAATATAAATAGATTTATAATAGAGTAAATAAAACAAAAACATAAATAATATAGTTTTATTTAAGTTATATGCTTTTTTCCATAAAATAAAAGAGGAACAGATTTATAGAATATAATATAAATATATTTCCATTAAATAACACATTATAAATCTATATTATTTAATGTAAATATATTTATATGAAAATATAAATATATTTAAATTATATAACACAGATTTATAAAAGAAATGATAAAATACATATAAATTTATAATATTTTAATATAAATATACTCACATAAAATAATACAAATTTATAATATAAATAATAAAATACATCTAGGCTTATATGTATTTTATTAGAATTTATATTATAAAACTGTATTATTTAATATAAATATAAAAATAATAAAATATATTATAGAAAAATAAAAAAATTATAATAAACAAACAAAACGTAGAAAAAAATCATTATAATTTATAAACACAAACTGCGTAAGAAAAAAAATGCCAAAAAAAGAACACAAAAAAAAATGAAAGCCTACCTCAAAATGGGCGACGGCTAGGGAAACGGTGCGCTTGCAGGAGCAAAGACTTGGTTTTTGCAGAACCTAGGAGCCGAGTGCTAAGGACTAAGGAGTGGTGCGTGTCGAAGAGGGTAGATACTAACAAATCGCGTGGAAAATAGCGGCGCCGAAATGCCTGTCACAAACGCCTTCAAATTTCTTTCAATCGCCTTTCACTCAAACATTTTTGGTCACCTTCACTTTCCTTGTGCATCGCCTTCCTTTGTTTGTGCATCGCTTTCAATTTGCTTGTGCTTTAGACTCAGGATTAGCTGCCGTTTTATTAAAAAAATATCTGAAAAACCCTAAATCGCTATGCAAAAAACCTAAAAGCGTTTTTAAAAAAGACGTATTTTAATGAAAAATATCTTCACTTTTTCCGTACAAGCGAATTAGACAAATTTAAATGAATTTAATGTAAAAGCTTGAAATTCACCTAAAATCAAATTTCAACCTTCAGATATGCGGAATATGGTGACATAGTTTGTGAGCGTTCAAGTTGCTTCTAAATGATTGTGGGCTACTTCAATCTTACTGTCGCAGAAGGTAAGAAAATTATAATATTTTCTTAGTTCTATTGTTGAGTTTGTTAAGGCTGCTGAAATAATATTGTGTGTATATAAATTGCAGGTGTGTACTTCCTTGATTTTGCCAAGGTCACAGAAGTGGATCCTGTTGCATGGTACGAGTAGTTTTTGATGTTTTGAAAACAAGTATTGCAACTTAGTTAATTGAATTTTTTTTTCCTCTGTACATCACAACTGCCATTCTTGTGGCTTCTCAAGTTCCATAGAGTTAAAGTAAAAAAATTCTTTCAAATAATATGTATGATTGCTTTCCAGAATTAAATCCTTTAAATCCTTTTTAATATGTGATTATTTTCACATATTCTTCTTAGATCAATATTCTAGATTTTATATATATAATCTAGAAATGGGATCTTGGACATTTTTCCAATTTAAATTTTATATTTTTCATGTATTTAATGATTTTTTATTTATTTTGTTATTAAATTTAGATCAATCTTATGTAGTGGAGTTCAAATCAATGCCACAATCAATTTTTAATTTTATTTTTTTTATTCCTATTTTTCGCTAGTTTTTGAATCAATTTAGTACATGTTTGCACAATTTATTAATATTAGTATTTAAAGACATTCATTTGTCCATTTTAATACCTAAGAGAGGATCACCTTAAAATCATAAGAAATTCAATCCTTAACTTTATGATTTAATGCAATTCCATAATAAATGATTTATTTGCTCTATTGAAAATGCCTTTTGACACAAGAGGTTCCAAGCTAAGCTTTAGAATTTCTTTTATTGCAAAATATTATCAATATGACCCTACAATTCTTATCTAGATTTAGCTAGAATATTTTTTATTAGGTAAGAAAGCCCATTGATTCTATTATGTAGAGCTATAGCATCTTTAATGATATTTGACCCTTGTGACATAAATCATTTAGCCATTACTTTATAGCATTTTAAATATATTTCATTTCCTCAATGGTTGAGACATCTTCTTGAAAAACTATGATAGGGAAAAAATTGGCACATTAAAAGATTGGAGAAGTCCAACCAATTATTAAAATCCCTTTGACTTTCCTTAAGTTTTGACTAAGGAGAAAGATCATACACATTATTTTATACCACTCCTACACCCGGGTGATCCCACAATAGTGGTTTACATTTTTTGGCCAAATTGGACACTGAAATTATTTTTTAAAACTAAATCGTCACATTCGGGCACCTATAGCAGCTAAACCATGAAGAATTTGAAGATGATGAAAACTAGAGTCTCGTCACATTTTGTCTGTAGATTATAAAAAAAATCAAAAATCAAAAATTTTGGAATCAGATTGCACTTCTTTTTCCATCTCCCACGAAAATTGTTTTTTTTAAAAAGCAACATTTTTAAAAAGTGATGCACATCGTATAATGCATAACTATTTTTCCATGAAGGATAAAATTCTAATTCTTTTGAATTTAGATTTGTAACTCTAATATCTAGTGCTTCCACTTGGTTAGACAGTTTTTTATTAAATATTTTTTCTTTAATCAAGTTTTGAAGTTAAACCAATTACAATTTAGACATAGCGCGATTGTATAACACATAACTTTTTTTGTATATATCGAAATTCAATTTTTTTTTTTTTGTTGGATCAAGGACTTCACTATCTGGTGCACTCAAATTTTTCATTTTTTTTTTGATAATCTGTTATTTTTCCACATGTGCAGAACAAAGACCTTCATTTTCGATGAAAAACCTATGTTTAATAAAACTAAAAAAAAAATACATAATAAAACCAAAACATATTAAAATTATATTCGTTGGATAGCTCATTCTAAGGACTACCTGATTCAAGTAGGGTTTGTGAAGATTCCTCCATTTTCATCCTCAACCTGAGCTTTGAAGTGCCAAAATTCAGGTTTTTTTTGTGTCTCAGGGAGGGGATGAGGAATAAAGGGGTTTTGCTCGAACCAAGGTTCATTTGAACCCCTCTTCTATAAGGGGTTTTGATGGTTTTCTTGGTGGGAAATTATTAGGGGGGTTCGGCTGAACCTAGGTTCTAGCGAACCCCTAATGGGTTCGGTCAAAACAATAGGTTCGTATGAACCCCTAAAATCATTTTTTTTCCATGCATTCATTTTATGTGAGTTTTCCTTCCTCACTTCAATTGTAAACCACTATTGTGGCTTCACCCACCCACTACTCCATTTTTGGTTGACTCAAGAAAAATAGGTCTCATTGCTATTGGATAAACAATGTAAAAAGTCACGGATAACTTCGTCTTTTCTTGAACCTTATGAGCACAAATGTCACATGAGGGTTTTGAAAGATTGTGTAATTTCAACTATTCTTGAAATTAAAGGTAAATTTATCTATATAGAAACGATGCAAATGATATGATGAACAAGTGAGTAGGTAGAAGTGTAGAAGGAAATATTTGAGTCAATAAGATGATGTGTTAGTTAAATCTTGTGTGAATAAATTTGTGTGTATGTGAATCTATAGAGGAGAAAAATATCCTACAAAGATCTATTGAAATGCATTAATTCATTTGATTAGTTGCAAATGAGGAGAAATGCTCATAATTTTTATAAATAACTCATTCACATGTGTGCATTAAATTTCTTTATGTTTTCATGCTTTAGGTACTCTTATGGACATGAGCATCATAGATGCAAGTCCTATAGATGGGAGCCGAGATCCTACAAAAATGAAGAAAGTAGAGTAACGAGATTTAGAAATCCACTTATAATTTATAACTTAGGAGCATGTACATGAGGTTGGAAAAAAATTATATGGAATTCTAACATCACTATACAAGCATTGTGAAATACAAGATGCCAATATAAGTTGACAATTTGCATCTTTTGAAAATGTATATTGGGATTCCACTTTATGGGAACTTTGTAAGGTGGCAAGGTTAGAAGGGGTAGAAACATGGTGTGGAGTGAAAGGTGAGTTTGCATGCGTGCACATCAAGTCCACCTTTCCACTTGTTTTTCTTTATTGTAAAACTTTGGAATGCGGAAGCATGATTATATTTTGTAATTTGTGCATAGTTTCATATCATATTACAAACTTGTTAAAATCAAATGTGTAAGTGTCACAAAATGGAGAGGTGAGAATGTAAATCAAGTTTGCAAGTGTACAAGAGTACATTAGTTCCACAATTCTAATCAGTTGTGCACTTTACAAAATTGTAGCATTGTAAGGAAATAGTGTGCACTCACAAACTAAATGGCATGTACACAAAGGGCACAAACACATACAAGATTTGTATATATCAATTATAAAAAATTAAAAATAAGGGAGCAAATTGGGTTTGCATCACTTCCATCCTAGATCTTAAGTTCAATAATTAATGTTGTATCCTTGTAGGTTGTAGGCCCAATGAGAAAGTTTTCATAAACCTACAAAGATGCAAGGGAACTCCACATTTCCATAAAACACTTGAAGACTTTCAAATTTTAATTTTTCTTTCTTCTAAATAAGAATCTAACTACTTTTAGATTGGTTTGTAACTAAACTCATCAAAAGAAAAAAAAAATTAGCCATTTTGAATTCAAAGACCATATTAAAATAGAGAAAAAATTGGCATCATAAACTATAATAGATATGATTGCATTGTGTGAGAGTGAAAACTTCAACTATATAGAGAAAATCACAAAGGTTAGACAACAACTAGCTCTAACTACGGAAAAGGACTACAAGGATATAAATGTGTAGACATGCAAAATTAGCATCGTGCACTTAATTAATTCATATTCATTCAATCATTAATTTCAATTTCACCTTCATCCATTCATCAGGTAAATTAAACTCATTAAATTCTTTCCTAAGGTTGTTCATTTAAATTAAATAAATCAAACATCAAGCTTTTAATTAAATAAACCAAACTTTATTTAATTAAAATCCAAATGCATATTCCATCCCTTTTTTATTTAAATAAATCAAAGTATTTAAATCAAATTGGTCAAAATCATCTAATCATCATCTAATCTAATCTAATCCTAAATAAACTAACCTAACCACCCATCACATCCTCTAGCTTTTCCCACTTTCACCAATAAATTATTTTAACTCATTTATAAATTCACCATTTTCTTTCAACTTGGCATAAAAATGGAATATTCCCTCAAGTTTGAAAATGAAGACAAGTTGACTTATCCCTTCCAACATAGCAATAACTTCTCTCTTACATGTCCCCCTCTCAACATTTATTTCACAATTTCAAATTTGAATCTCGCCCTCTTTGGCACATTGGCCAAAAATTGGACATTCCTCAACCTATCATAATGTGACAAGTGGCTTCATCTCATTGGCCAAATCATTATCCCACATTTATCTATTTTGAGCTCTCTTCCAACTTGAAAATCTATAAATGAAAGGCCTCATTCTTCATCAACCCATATACACTCTCATGCAAAGTTACTCTTTTAAATTGAGAACTAATTTTGCTCTTCACCATTGCATTTTATCATTTGAGTTTTAGCAAGGATTGGGAAAGGGTCATTGGCACATTTGACACCAATCCAATATGGAATAGGTACTTGTTATGCTTTAGAAATGTATTTTTGATCTCTTTTGTCATTTGTTGCATTTTGAAGGATTTACATGTTATTTCATAGGAGCATTTTGAGGATTTTGCATATGACTAACCCACATTTGAGGTTATGAGTGTTTGCATATTTTAAGTACTTCATCATGGCGCTAGAAGGAGGGCATTTGTATGCTTTATGCATTTGAGCTTATATGCTTTTAATATAGATTTATCGACTTTTTATTGCATTTGTGTGTTCACAATGATCAAACCGAATGATATTAATATGCTTAAACTATAGAATTTTGGATTGGTTATAATAGTATGGTTAGATATTAGCTTCTAATCTGCTTTCAATCATATGATAAATGAGATACCTTGCTTAAATTTACATTTAAAACCCAATGATTGCTTTATTTCGTAGCTGGCCTTCTATGAGCTTGTGGAGATAGAACTCTCCTCTTTTAGATACTCATTTGCTTGGTCATCACGTCATATCAAAGACCTTTTGATAAATTTTATGTCTCAAAATCCAGACACAAATATTTTGGCATGGTCATCCCTATCCATTTTGTATATAAAAAGACAGAAGCTTGGGTCTCAAGAATCCTCTATGTTTTTTTTGGTTGATATTGTCTCCAAAACTAGCGCCCACATGGATGCTCTATTGTATAAGTCTTGATAGGAAACTGTTCTGAGCTTGAATGGCCACAAAAAGTTGTTTGCTCTTGTAAAATTGGGGCCAACAGTAATAATCTCATGCATAAGATCTTCAATGCATATTTTGCCATATCGACCTAAAACCTTTTCAATGACAGAGTTGTCAATCAAAGGAACTCACTGCTTATCTACCTTTCTGTAACCTCTCTTGTAAATCATATCTCTTGTACTTTTTAGATTGGGATATCCAAAGGTCACATATGGCTCGACCAGATGCAACATGTTCATTGTTTCTTTATTCTCTTTTGGAAAGACACCATTGAAGATATGCCTCAAACACAGAAGCTACAATATCTTTCTTGTCTTTGGATGCATATCATTGATACCACGGATTCGAATAATGAACAGTAGCTTAACTTCTGGCTCAACATAAAAACCTCCTCTTATTTTTTCTTGCTCTTCAATTTGATAACCTCTTGTTCTTGGTTTGTATACTCCTTTGTGTATGGCTTGACTTTCTTAAATGAGTGTGTCCCCTAAAGTCTATGTTGGCTACTCAAGAAAACTACAAATTTATTACACCATTTATGTGTTTCCTCTTCGAAAGAATAATGAATGATTAAAATTCGATGTGATTGGTAACTTGTTGCGTTGTCTCTATGTTTTCTTTTTGAGCAAATAACGAATGATTAATACTGATGTGATTTGTATATGGTGCAGATCTATTCAATATCGTATTGCTACTTGGAGAATTCAATGAGTCAGCTTGTCATTAAATGAAGTAGTAATAAATTAGATCTTTTATTTTTTGAATGACAGTTCTGGGAGAAATATCATTCACATCAGGATATCGTTCTTATTTTAATACTTTGGCTATCTTTTATTCCATTGATCAATCCTTAGATATGACATGAGGTACATAGTAAATGCGCCAAGAAGCATAATCTTTCAAGTAGCTGACGAAGATCTCTATATCATTAAGTGTTGATAGGTGATTGTACTAATATACAACCAATCCTCTGGCCATTCTATCAAATAGGTCTCCTGCTGGAAAATTGTTGGAAGTCATTTCTATCAAACATACCTGATAAATCCAATTGGGTGAAGAGTAGTCCACAATTATTTCATCAACTACTGAAAGATGCACCTTTATTGCATAGAGGCCTTATAGATCTGCACACTTTTCTTTGGTATCATTAGAGGTGTTTGTATTAGGGGTGCTGCCAGGAAGACCTTTAAATTTTCACCAGAAATCTTCCATACACTCCTCTCTACTATCAATCTGCATTGACTCACATGCATTAAAAAAAAAAATACAAGCTCATTCATGCTTATCAATTCTAACATTCATTGAAAAAGAAAGCTTCTTTTTTTATTATTATTGTTTCCTAACGTGAAGCTTCCATAATTGCGATATGAGTAGATCTTGAGTAGAGCTGTTAGAGTCGTGCATTTATGCATTTATGTTTCAGCTTGCAAAATTTATCAAATCATTGTGATTATCATGATAGTCAACATTTGAAATTGATGATAATACTTTTTGAAAGATTTGTTCTTTGAAGTTGATTCATTGATATTAGCTTTGTATTATAAATCATATTCATCATTATGATTTGAAATTTATGATGATGCTTTTAAAGGACTCATTCTTTGTGATTGATTTATCCATTCATTTGAGATCATGTTATTATTTAAAGTTAATCATCAAAATGAGTTTAATATTTTGATCCTCACATGAGTATCTTTTGTGAAATAGGAAAACAACGAAATCAAAGAAGGAAGACGAAGGATAACGAAGGAAAACAAAGCATGAGGATGATATTTTGAAAGATCAAAGTGTGTTTAAACACTTCGTCAAAGAAATTGTTATCTTTTATTTCTTAGAACACTAATGTCATTTGGGTTTAAAAAGAATCTTTCAATTTCCTCTTGCAAAGGTTAAAATGAACATTAGGAATGCAACTTACTATATTTTGTTTCTTGGATTAACAATTGAACAAACTATCTCTCACTTGTCTTTTGGTGCTTAAAAAGAACTCACATTTTGCTTTGTGGATTTAAAAAGAACAAGTGCAACTTTGTTTTTCATGAAGGCTTACTTAAACTAAAGGTATTGAAAAAGGACGTATGCACTTCTCTCTCGCTTTATAGAGATCTTGAGAATCAAAAGGCCTTTTTCATGACTTTAGGGTGAGATAAAGCAATCACCTCCACACTTCGATTTGGGTTTAAAATTGAACAAGATCTTGTGCAAGTGTGAGTGGGGGCATTATCGCGTATATTCTCTCTCTTTGTTGCCATCAAAGATTGATCGAGTTATGGATTTTTTCTTTACTCACTTTTGTTTATCCTAGAGGGCCTGCCTTAGGGAAAAAGTACTCACCCAAGGGAACAACTCAACCAGTAAAACTCCAAAGCCAAGATTATTTCCAACGGGTAAATAAATGTGGGTATTGGAGTAAATGCCAATATCATGCGGTTGATTCTGACAAGATGGATCCAAAAAGGGACTCTTGCCGTATGGGTCAATCTCCAAGAATGGAAAGTCCTTATTAAAACCCATGTGCTAGAATTTTCCAAAATCCTTTAATCTATTTGTTGGTGTAAGAACGGTCGTTCTGAAGTGGCCCCACACTTTTATGGTCTTTTAGTAGAAATGGAAAACATGCCATGGGAGTTTCATGGGTGTTGATGCTTGGCTGCCCCATATAAGTGAGTGTCATGGAGGGGAGCCAGTGGGGTCAAGCATCTAACCATTCGCTAAAGATAAGGGTAGTTGGACTTGTCCAAGTGGGAATCCAACAATATTGTCTTACACATCCATAGGGTTGTACTTGTTCTTGGGTTACAAAATGAATTGCTTGATCGAAAACATCTTGAAAAAAAACACTTAACATCATCATCCAAATTTTAAACCCTTTTGGAGACAAATACAATTGACTCAATCTATATGTTATTGCTTTCCCTTGGGATTCACATCCTTAGAGGTTTCTAAGCATTGGATTACATCTCGATTTGTCTACTTAAGTAAACAATAGGTAAACTCTTGCCTTGAGTTCATCAAATTTCCACATAACATACTTTGTGGGGTTTGAGGAAATTAAGACATTGGACATCTTAGTTTGAAAACTTAATCAAAGAAAGTGTTTTTGGTAAAATAAACCCATTAAGCAAAGCTAAGAAAAATGAACTTTCATATGTGTTGAAGCTTCATGATTCTCAAAAAATCCAAATCCCAAAACAAAAATCATTGGTTCAAATGTATGTTCAAAAGGAATCATTTCTTGGTTACAAAGTTCTATAGAAGCATTGTATGCTCTTCAATACCTAGGTCTAGGCAAACAAAGTGTCTTTTTTAGGTTCATCTTAGGATCAAAGCAAATCAAAATCTTTTTCATCCATCCTTAAAACGTCAAAACAAAAATCATCTCACCATCACCTTTTGAAGAAATCTTGAAATCATCCTTAATACTAGGCCTTTTGAAAAAATCAAAATCATCAAAATCATTGAGACTAAATCCTTGAAACTTTATCAAAATCACCTTTGGCTAGGTATGTGTAGATGCATCCTTTTGCATATGCTTAGTCAAAGTTATCAAAATCATCTTGTTTAGCTTACTATGTGTAGATGAATCCTTCTTCATATGCTTAGTGAAACTATCATCTTATTTGAATAAGTGTGGGTAGATGCATCCTTCTCCCCGCACATATTCAAATTATCATCCTTTGAACAAATCTATCCCTTAGATAATCATCCAACATCTTAGGGTCTATTTGCTCAAAAATCCAAATCAAAATCAAAATGAATCAAGGACAAATCCCGAGGGAAAATAAAAATCAAATTTTGTAACATATCCGAAAGTCCCAAAAGCCTAGTATCTCCTTCAAGATTTATCAAAATCCAAAACATCCACATCATCCATCTTTTGCATCATCATCATATCACCTTTCGATCCTAAAGATATCCTAAAATTTTCCACTTTGAGGCATAAAGTAAAGATCAATCCAAGAATCAAGAGATTCATCTCCCATTCTTAAAAATTGATCCTTGTTGTATGGTTCAAACTAGATCTCAATACAAGAAAAGCATGGAATCCAACAAAGAAATGCCCGCTTCAAGTGATTTAAGTCAAAACACTCCTGAAATGAATCCCATTGGGTCTGGAAATCTCACAGTTGACCTTCCGACATCATCGCAAAACCCACAAGAAGAATCCCAAGGAGAAGACCTCACCTTTGGAATGTCTCACAATGAAATAACTAAAATGCTTCAAAATCCGGAAAACCATAAGATCGTCAATATCATGATAAGGCTTAACCCTTCATTATACATGCTTGAACTAGCAAAGAAAGCGGCCAAATTGCCTTCAGATTTTGACATGAGTACCATAGTGGAGACATCTTTTCCTCCAATCTCATCCACCATTCCCATCTCATCCACACCCCTATCCCAAAACACCACCCAAAACATTCTGCAAATCACAACATCTTTTGCTCCAACCCAACCTAACGTTAATAAGGGAAATGCATCTCTCAATGCTATTCAAGAACACCCCCTTGTTAATAATCAAAACTTGGATGCAAACACCACCTTGGAACAAAACATACTCGAAAACCTATTACATAAGAATGTTCCTCTCACTTTCCATCATGATCCATCATCAACATTTTTCCATGCAACACCTCAAACTCCTCTCCTCAAAAATTCACAAGAGGAAGGAGACATGTTCAAACCAGGGGGCATCTTCGATACCATGATATTTTCGCAAGAACTAGCTCCCCTCACATTTCCACCTCTTCCACCATTACCATCATCTTCCACACCACTCCTTGGCTTAGGGCTTCCCCCCTACCAACTATCAACCAAACCAACATCCCAAATATTGATCAAAGCATTATGCCAAATGCTCAAAATTTATCATCGACATCGCAAAAACATACAACAAATGCACAAGCAATTGCAACATCATCAAACACTCCCCTAACATCATAAAGCATGGTCTCTCAAGGACCAATCACATCAACGACACCACTTACCACTCAAACCACCACATCAATACCACCATCCATCACTCCAAACACCAACACGACATTATCAAATGCCATTCTGAATCCACCACCACCCCCACCACCACCAACTTCCACCACATCAAGCCAATACAACACGGCATTGCAAGCTGCTTTTCAAAGGGGATATCAACAAGTGCAAAAACAAAAAGTCATACAACTAGCTACTCAACAAGCCACTCAAGTTGCCTAAGCAGCCCAAGCTACCTTACAAGCGCAACAAGCCCAAGCTTTATTGCAACAACAACAACAACAAGCCACCCAAGCCGCTCAAGCATTGCAAGCACAAAAAACTACTCAAGCACAAGCTCTATTACAACAACAAGTGGCACAAGCACAGCAAGCACAAGCACAAGCACAACTTCTTGCACAAAGACAAGCAGTGCAATTGCAAGCATATCAACAAGCAATTAAGCAATATCAAGAGCAGCAAGAAGCAGCCGAATTAGCAGCCCAACAATAAGGGTTGTTGGAATAGCAACAAGCACAACAAAAAGGTTTGTTGGAACAACAACAAGCACAAATCTTAGTGCAGCAACAGCAAGATCAACAACATGCGTTGTTCATACAAAAGTAGGTGAAAACCTACCTAGCTCAGCATAACATACAAATACCATCAAACAACACACCAACCAACCCACCCATCCAACCCACAATCGAAACACCTCAAAAAACCTTCATCCCACCCCTTGATCCGCAAAATGATGTGATGACACAAATCAAGTTTCTCTTGCAACAAGTGCTCGATCTTCAATTAGGGCGAACAATGAAGACACCAAGCAACTTGTGTTCATATCCATTTGATAGGAGCCTAGTAATGAAACGATTCCCCAAGGGATTTTAGATCCCCAAATTTGACAAATATCGAGGGATGGGAAACCCTGAAGAACACATTAGGGAATTCCAGGTTCATTGCATGGAAGTCACATACGACGATACTTATCTGATGCGGCTATTTCCTAGGAGTTTGGCAGGTCATGCTATGGAATGTTCTCTCACCTACCTTCAAGCATTAGAAAACTTCAAGAAATTATAGACGCATTCATTAAGAACTATGCATGCAACATTGCAATGGATGTTAGTCTAGAAGAACTCTCAGCTCTAAAACAAGGAAAGGGTGAATCTTTCGCTTCATTCCTACAACGATGGTGATCCAAGGCCAATCAGAGCAAATGGACCATGCCAGAAGAACAACAAGTTTGCACCATCATTGCCAACCTGGATGGCCTCTTGAAATTCCACCTCAAGGTTCAAGGGATAACCACATATGATCAATTGATCCCCAAGGCACTCAGCATCGAACGAGCCCTTATAACTCAACCTGCGGGATCAACATCATATCCCGAACAACAAAACAACCACCCACCATCCAATTACAATGATAAACATCACGCATGGGCAAGGAAAAAAAATGTTACTAATGATGGTGTCGTCGATGCTAAGGTGGTCATTAGTGCTCCTCACCAAAATATACCCACACTGCAAATCCAATTTCAACACCAAAACAATCATCACACAACACAACAACCAAATCACAATCCGACAATCAATAATCTCAATGATCAAAGGGGACCACCCCAATGCAACAAGAGTTATCCCAAGCGAAAGTACACCACCTTGGGGGAACCACTTGAAGACATCATGAAAAAGTTAATTGACGAAAAACTCATCAAAGCGCCCACCTTTGAAAATTACCAAGAACCGGATGTGAAACCTCCTTGGTATAATGAGAATCAACTTTGTGAATTCCATAAAATCAAAGGCCATACCACAAATAGTTACATGAGATTGAAAAACATCGTTCAAGATCTCATCGATAAAATAATTATAAACATAGAACAGCCTACAGGAAATTAGGATCTTAAGATATATACGAATCTGATGTCGAATCATGGCAACAAAGGGAATAACAATGATAAAGGGAAAGGTACCCACTCAAATGTATAGAATCTTGATTCCCTTGATTAGAAGAAAATTCGCTATGGAAAAGGCTAGATCCTAGAGCCTATTTTTTGTTAGATATGTGAATAACATGAGACAAAGGATCAAACAACAACAAAAAACTTCCACCCAAGAGCTCTGCATAAAAAAGATTTGATATTCATCAAAAAGAAGATATTTACAGAATGAATAATATAAAGAGAGAGAATGCTTTACAAGAGCAACCTTAAATGATAAGGGATTAGATCATGCCAAGTGTCATCATCCTGTGTGATTAGATATAATGATCTAATAATAGCTCTCTAGTTAACATTAAAAAGTAATCCTAAGTTTAGCTTAAGTGCATGAAATGAATTAGAATAATTTGTTGGAATATGTGCCTAAATTCTTACTGGCATGAAACTCCTGAAGGGAAAAGTCGGTGTGACATTATTGATGTCTGGCCGACTAGCTATTTTGAATCCTTTTGAAATGTTCATATCGCCGAGACAGAGTTGATGTCTTGCCGATTGAAATCTATCGCTGAGACCTATTATGTTCGGTGTGACCTTTTGTCGAGCAGAGACCTATGGCTGACAAAATGCTCTTATTGGGCATCGGGGAGACTCATAGCAATCAGGGGCTTCAGGGTGACTTGAACACTTGGGAAGAAGTCCCAGCGACTGAAGAATGTCTCACCGATAGCATATGGCCATCGGGGTAACACAAGGGTCTCGGGAAGAAGTCTTAGTGATGGTGGGTTGTCTCGCCGACAGCGATTCATTAGGATGTCAGGGAGACCTACATCGATTGGAGTCATCGATGTAACCCATTTGCTTCGATATGAAGTCTTACCGATGGAGGGTTGTCTCACTGATACGTATTCACTTGGAGTCTTCACAGTGAAAAAAAGACTTTGGTATGAAGTCTTGGCAACTTGGAGAGTCTCACTGATAGTAAAAGGTCTTCGGGATGACATGTTGAACTCAGTGTGATGTCTTGGAAAAAGACGAATGTCATACCGACTGTCAGATGCTTCAATGTAACTAAGAAGTCTCAGTGTAACCTCTTGGTGAGCAGTAAAGTCTTGCCAACTATTATTTGGCATTCGGTATGACTTGAGACCTCAGTGTGATGTCTTGGTGAAAGTAATAAGTCTCACCGACTGTTGGATTCTTCGGTATAACATGAAGAGCTCGGTGTGATGTCTTGGTGAAACACGATTGTATCATCAAATGGAATACTCACGTCGGCATGACTTCAAGACTTCAGTATGAGGTCTTGGTGAATTGTGGTAGTCTTGTTGATGGCAAGGTAGAGGTTGTTGTGACTTGTGAGCATCGATATGAGTCTTGCCGATGAGGAAACTCTTTCCGATAGGAATGTAATGGATGTCGATGGTTTCAATATGACTTATGGTGTTCGCTATATCGTCTTGCCAACTGTTGGAACCTACGCCGATATTGACAGTGAAGACTTTGTGGCATTGGGGAGACACGATTAGTGTCTCACCGACATGCCAACAAAGTTGAATATTTCATTTGACCATTTGACCTTCCTATGTGGCGTCTCGTGGACCAATTAGAGGAAGCAAAATTCAAATAGTTGGCGGTTTGATTTTTGCAATAGCTACGACGCTGGAGCTAAACTATATGCAAGGAAAAATCAATTGCTCAAAAGGAAATTGTCTATGATGGGTAATGGCGGATAAGGATGAACAGAAGGCAAAAATTAGAATGTGATAAGATTTAAAGAATCGATTCAGAGTTTGAAATAATCAGATTGTTGAGAGCATTTTGTAAGAGATTGAACAGTGAATGAAGCTACTATGAACTGATGCCAAAGAGTTGTATCTCTGCATTGTATGTAATTGTTTGTTACTGTAATACAAAGAGATTCAACTTGGTGTGGTGGGTTTTTTCTCGAAAGGGTTTTCCCATGTAAATCTGTTGTTCATTATCTTTGTGTATTATTTTTGTTTCTGAAAATCTTTCATGTGTGTCTTAATTGGACTGTAATTTGAAAATTAAAAGCACTGTCTACATTCTTCCCTGTGGTTTTGATGTTAGGAAAGTTGCTTCCACACCTCTATGTTCCTTACAAGTGGTATCAGAGCCTAGCCAGTTGTGTTATCCTTGTGAGTGGGTTGGGTTTTTTGTGTCAATTCTTTTTCAGTGGGAGTCTAGCAGAGGTCTAATAATTTAGTTACAGATTAAGATGGCAAGCACATCCGGAAAGATGGAAATAGAGATATTCAATGGTAGAAACTTTGAGTTGTGGAAACTCAAAATGGAAGATTTGTTAGTGGACTGAGATCTTTGGAATGTTGTGTCTGAAACAAAACCTCAAGACATGAAGCAAGAGGATTGGGACCTGGTAGATAGAAAGTCAAAAGGGTTGATAAGGCTCTATTTGGTAGACTCTATTCTTCTAAACGTTCATGAAGAAAATACTGCATCTTCCTTATGGAAAAGACTAGCATCTATTTATCAAGGAAAGTCCTTGGTAAACAAACTATTCTTGAGGAAGAAGTTGCATTCTTTGAGAATGCAGGAGGGAGGATATGTTGCTGATCACTTGAATGCTTTCAACATGCTGATCAATGCTCAATTAACATCTATTGGTGTGAAGGTTGAAGATGAAGATCGTTGTATGCTCTTATTGTGTTCTTTGCCAGATTCATAGGATCACCTGGTGATGGTTATTGGGAGTACGAAATACACTTTCAAGATGGAAGATGTTGTTGCTTCTTTGTTGTCAGAAGAGATGAGAAGAAAATCTTTTGAGATGGCAAAAGAGGCTCTGGCTGTTAGAGGTAGATCGAAAGAAAAAGGCAAGAAGAAGGACAAGAAATCCAGATCAAAATCAGGAGGGAGATCAAAGTATCTTGGCAAGAAGTCCAAGGTGAAATGCTGGAGTTGTGGACAACCTGATCATGTCTGAAAGGATTGGAAGGAGGAGAAAAAGAAGAAGAAGAAGACCTCTTTTGACAATGATTCTTCTTAGAGTGATGCAGATGCCTTCATTACATCCTTGGCTACGTAGGCATCTGATGATGTCTGGCTGATTGATTATGGAGCATCTTTCCACATGACATCCCATAGAGATTGGTTCACAAAGTATGAAAACTATGATGGTGGAAAGGTGTATTTGGCAAGTGATTCATCTTTGAAAATTGTTGGTCGTGGAAGAGTCAAAATTCAATTCCCTGATGGAAGAGTGAAGGGAATCAATGATGTGATGTATATACCAGGTCTGGCTCATAATTTACTTTCTGTAAGTAAGCTGAATGATATTGGAGTGCATGTCACATTCTCTGGAAATGGCTGCAAGATGACTAGAGGCTCTATGGTGCTAGCAAGGGGTGCTCGTATTGGTACCTTGTATAAGTTGGATGCACAAGCTATTCAATGCAATAGTGTCTCTGCGAAGTCACATAAAGATACTCATGGAGGAAAAGAGGGAAACATTCCTGATGGTGTAAACTCCATGGAGGTTAAACTTCCAGTAGAAAAGACTATGCTCTAGCATCATAGGCTAGGCCACATTGGTGAGGAAGGTTTAAAGACCTTGAAGAATAAAAACCTGGTTGAGGGGCTTGAAGATTGTAACCTCAAATTCGAGTTTTGTGAACATTGTATATATGGTAAACAACACTATATTTCATTTTATTCCAATCCTCACAAATCTTCTGGTTTGCTTGATTGTATTCATTCTGATGTGTTTGGTCCAGTGAATATTCCTTCTTTGTCTAAATTAAGATACTATGTGTCGTTTATTGATGATTATTCAAGAAGAGCATTTGTATATTTTCTGAAAAGCAAGTTAGAAGTGTTCAGTTGTTTTAAGGAATTTAAAAACCTTGTAGAAAATCGGACTGGTAAGAAAATAAAATGTTTAAGAACTGACAATGGCAGTGAGTTTTGTTCAAATGAATTCGAAAGGTACTATAAAGATCATGGGATTAAAATAAATAAGACTACACCTTACACTCCACAGCAAAATGGAGTTGTTGAAAGGTTCAACAAGACAGTAATGGAAAGAGTACGAAGTATGCTAAGCAATGCTGGCTTGGAGGAGAAGTTTTGGGCTGAAGCAGTCTCTACAGTATGTTACTTGGTAAATCATTCTCCTAAATCTGCTCTTGTTGAGAAGACGCCTTTAGAAGCATGGTCTGGAAAGAATCCCTCTCTGAGACATATTTGTGTCTTTGATTGTGAGGAATATGCATATGTGTCATTTGAAAAAAGATCTAAGTTGGAAAACAAAGTGTAAAGTGTATTTTTATTGGCTATAGTGCTGGCATAAAAGGATACAAGCTTTGGCATCCTGAGACTGAGAAGGTTTTGTACAGCATAAGCGTTATCTTTCATGAGTTGAAGCCTTCTACATTGGATGTACAGTCAGAGAAGAAATCAAAAAATGAAAAGGATGTAGCAGATATTCCTCCGACACCAGATAAAGAGGAATTGAAAAATCAAAATGTACTTGATACTGAGGAAAGCTCAAGTAGCTCTGAAGTTCTGAAGAAGATGAAGAACCACCTCAGCCTCATTCTGTGAGGAGGTCAACTTGTTAAAGAAAGCAACTTGATAGGTATGGGTTTTCTTTGATAGAGTCTACTTGTGCCTATGCTTTAATTTCTAGCACTGATGAACCTAGGACTGTGAAAGAGGCATTTAAAATGTCTGATTCAAACTCTTGGTTGGAAGCCATGAATGAAGAAATGACATCATTAGAAAAGAATGATACCTAGAGTTTGGTGCCATTGCCTAAAGGCAGAAAAGTTGTGGGCTACAAATGGGTATTTAAAAGGAAAATTGGTTTGGATGGCAGTGTAGAAATATAAAGCGAGGCTGGTTGCAAAAGGATATTCCCAGGTAGAGGGAATTGATTATGGAGAAATCTTTTCTCCTATAGCTAAGCTGACATCTATTAGATTTCCTTTGTCACTTGCAGTAGCGTATGACTTAGAGATTGAATAGATGGATGTGAAGACATCGTTTCTTCATGGTGATCTTGAAGAAGAAATTTATATGTCCCAGCCAGAGCACTTTGTAGAAAAAGGTAAAGAAAGACTGGTTTGCAAGTTAAAGAAATCTCTGTATGGGTTAAAACAGTCTCCTAGAATGTGGTACCAGAAATTTGACACTTTTTTTTTGTCATGTTGGGATTTGTAAGATCAAAATGTGATCATTGTGTATATTACAAAGCTGAAAGTGATCAAGTTCTTATTATTGCTCTCTATGTTGACAATATGTTGTTCATAGGCAATAGTAAGCTAATGATTTCTGATCTTAAGTCTTAGTTGTCTGCAAAGTTCGAAATGAAAGATCTTGGTGCAACAAGGTATATTCTGGGAATGGAAATAACCAGGGATAGAAAGAATAGAAAACTTTGGCTCAGTCAGAGTAAGTATGTCAAGACTATTCTAGAGAGATTTTGTATGACTGATTGTAAGCAGCCAGTTGTTCCAGTTATGCAGGGAATGAAGCTATCTGTTGAGGATTGTCCAAAATATCCTACTGAGATGGAGGACATGACCAGTGTGCCATATGCTAGTGCAATTGGCAGTCTAATGTATGCAATGGTTTGTATAAGGCCAGACATTGCCCAAGTAGTGGGAGCTCTTAGTCGGTTTATGGCAAATCTTGGAAGGACACATTGGGATGCTATGAAGAGAGTGTTTAGATATCTGAAGGGGACTTCAGAATATGCTCTGTGTTACCATGGCAACTTGGTTGAATCACAAAGGACTCTCAACATTCAAGGTTATGTGGATTCTGATTGGGCAGGGGACATTGATAGCAGAAGATCCACCAATGGATATATTTTCATGATGAATGGTGGTGCAGTGAGCTAGATGAGCAAGCAAAAATCTGTAGTCGCTTTGTCCACTACAGAGGCAGAATACATGGCAGCTACACATGCTTGTAAAGAAGTAATTTCTGGTTAAAAATTTTGTGTTCTAACATTGGTTTTGATGCAAGAAAAATTACTATTTACTGTGATTGTCAGAGTGCTATATGTTTGGCAAAAAATCCTACTTTCCATGCTAGGATGAAACATATAGATGTATAGTATCACTTTGTACAAGATATGGTGGAGGATGGGAAGGTATCTTTGGAGAAAGTGGATACTCTGAAGAATGTTGCAAATGCATTGACAAAGCCTGTGAGCATAGACAAATACAGGTGATGTGTCAGTTCGATGGGCCTTAAGGCCCATGAATTTCAGTAGTTTTATTATGCTCTGGAGGTGTCAGTAAGATCTTCGTCAAGTGGGAGATTGTTGGAATATGTGCCTCAATTCTTACTAGCATGAAACTCCCGAAGGGAAAAGTTAGTGTGATATTATTGATGTTTGGCCGACTAGCTATTTTGAATCCTTTTGAAATGTTCATATCGTCAAGAAAGAGTTGATGTCTTGCCGATTGAAGTCTATCACTGAGACCTATTGTGTTCGGTGTGACCTTTTGTCGAGTGGAGACCTTTGGCCGACATAATGCTCTTATTGGGCATCGAGGAGACTCATAGTGACCGGGGGCTTCGGGGTGACTTGAACACTTGGGAAGAAGTCCCAGTGACTGAAGAATGTCTCACCGATAACATATGGCCATTGGGGTAACACAAGGGTCTCGGGAAGAAGTATTAGTGATGGTGGGTTGTCTCGCCGACAACGATTCATTAGGATGTTGGGGAGACCTACAATGTCTGGAGTCATCGGTGTAACCCATTTTCTTTGATCTGAAGTCTTACCGATGGAGGGTTGTCTCACCGATATGTATTCACTTGGAGTCTTCGCAGTGAGAAAAAGACTTCAGTATGAAGTCTTGGCAACTTGGAGAGTCTCGCCGATAGTAAAAGGTCTTCGGGATGACATGTTGAACTTAGTGTGATGTCTTGGTGAAAGATGAATGTCTTGCCGACTGTCGGATGCTTCAGTGTAACTAAGAAGTCTCGGTGTAACCTCTTGGTGAGCGGTAAAGTCTTACCAATTATTATTTGGTGCTCGGTATGACTTGAGACCTCGGTGTGATGTCTTGGCGAAAGTGATAAGTCTTGCCGACTATTGGATGCTTCGGTATAACATGAAGAGCTCGGTGTGATGTCTTGGCGAAAGATGATTGTCTCACCGAATGGAATACTCACGTCGGCATGACTTGTAGATTTCAGTATGAGGTCTTGGCGAACTGCGGTAGTCTTGTCGATGGCAAGGTAGAGGTCATCGTGACTTGTGAGCATCGGTATGAGTCTTGCCGATGAGGAAACTCTTGTCGATTGGAATGCAATGGATGTTGGTGGTTTCGGTATGACTTGTGGTGTTCGCTATATCGTCTTACCGACTGTTGGAACCTACGTCGATATCGAGAGTGAAGACTTTGTGGCATCGGGGAGACATGATTAGTGTCTCATCGACATGCCAACAAAGTTGAATGTTTCCTTTGACCGTTTGACCTTCCTATGTGGTGTCTTGTGGACCAATCAGAGGAAGCGAAATTCAAATAGTTGGCGGTTTGATTTTTGCAATAGTTGCGATGCTGGAGCTAAACTGTATGCAAGGAAAAATCAATCGCTCGAAAGGAAATTGTCTATGATGGGTAATGGCAAATAAGGATGAACAAAAGGAAAAAATTAGAATGTAATAAGATTTAAAGAATCGATTCTAAGTTTGAAATCATCAGATTGTTGAGAGAATTTCTGTAAGAGATTGAATAGTGAATGAAGCTACTATGAACTAATACTAGAGAGTTGTATCTTTGCATTGTATGTAATTGTTTGTTACTATAATACAAAGAGATTCAGCTTGGTGTGGTGGGTTTTTTCCCGAAAGGGTTTTCCCATGTAAATCTGTTGTTCATTGTCTGTGTATTATTTATGTTTCTGAAAATCTTTCGTGTGTGTCTTAATTGGACTATAATTTTAAAATTAAAAGCACTGTCTACATTCTTCCCTGTGGTTTTGACGTTAGGAAAGTTGCTTCCGCACCTCTGCATTCCTTACATAATTATCAATTAAATATTAATTAATTATTAGCTAGTGCATGATTACTCTAACACCCCACCTTAAGATGAAATTAGGGAGTAGCTAAAAACTCTAAAACCAATGCATAAAAAGAAAAGAAATCATGAATGGGTCTCGACAAGTAGGCTTGATGAGGTACCTAGTACAATCAAAGAGATCTCTCATAACTAGAGAAAAGGAGAAAACCTCATGGGAAAAACTCCTCTTAAAGAGAGATGAAAGCATGTATGAAAAATATGAAGGAAGGAAGGCCTCATGAAGTCTCCCAAGGACAAATTCCTTCACCCCAAGGATTGATCACAACTGTAGGTAATGAGGTGATGCTAAAGGTTTCGTGAAGATTTCTACAACCTGCAACTCTGTAGGAATGTACTCCAAGGTGAGAAAACCATCCTAAATCAACTGTTGTATGAAGTGTGTGTGGATCTCTATGTGCTTAGTATGCTATTGTTCCACTGGATTGTGAGAAATATGAATGGCACTATGATTTTCACACCAAAGAATAGTGGGACTATCAAGAGGAAAACTAAACTCAGTCAATGACTAACAAAGCCACAAACCTCTTGGCTAGCCAGAACTGTTGCACAATACTTAGCCTTTGTAGATGATAATGCAATAGAAGATTTCTTCTTGCAAGATCATGCAATGGGGCTAGACCCAAGGCAAAAAACGAAGCCAAAAGTGGACTTCCTATCTTTGACATCACTAGCCCATTTTGAGTTAGTGAAGCTAATTATCTGAGGATCTCTTGATGTATAGTGAATAGCATAATATGAGGTTCCTTGAATATATCTCAAAATTCATTTGGAAGCTTAGCAATGAATCTCATGTGGATCATGTGAGAATTGAGAGACAATACCAACCACAAATGAAAGATCAATACGTGAATGTGTTAGGTACAAAATACTACCAACCAACTACCTATATAATGTAGCATCTACTTAAGGAGTAGTACAAGTGGAAGACAATACAACACTTGACTAGAATGGTGTGGGGGTAGGATTGCAATCAAGCATGCCAAATATCTGAAGCATATCAACAACATACTTCTATTGAATATGGAAATCCCATCTGAAGATTGAATAACTTGTAAGTAGTGCAAGGTTGAGATGTGTCATCTCAAACTACTCCACCAAAGCTCGCTAAACATTCTAGATCATGGAGGATGAACCACTTGTAATGATCAAATCATCCACATATAGTACAAGGATCAAAATATCACCCTCTTGTCTTTGAATGTACACTATGGGATTAGAATGACATTATGTGAAGCCAAAAGAAAGAAAAAAAGTGTCCATCTTCTCATAACAAGCTTGAGGGGCTTGTTTGAGATCATATAATGAACGAGAAAGTCTACAAACCAATGAAGAGTCCTTAATAAAACCATGTGGCTACTCCATATAAATCTCCTCATGAAGATCACCATGAACGAAGTCACTCTTCACATCAATTTAAAATATTGACTATCCCTATGAAGCTACAAGGGAAAGTACAAGGCAAATAGAATTCATCTTGGAAACAAGAGAAAAGGTCTTAGTATACTCAATGCCTTCAACACGAGAGAAATAATTTGAAACAAGATGAGCTTTATACTTATCAATAGAACCATCTGTAACATATTTGGTATGGTACACCCACTTGCACTGAACCAACTTTTTGTTAGGAATTGTATGTAGAAAATATCAATTAAATGCAAATAAAAATTAAACAGAGGAATGAAAAACACATAAATAATAATAGCAAGAGACAATATTTAACATGGTTCACCCAAACTTGGCTACGTCCACCAACAAAGAGTCTGATATTATTATCTAGTAAATTGAACCGATTACAACTAGTAATCCTTGCAACTCAATACCACTACAAATGCTACAATACAATGTCAACAAAACCCAAACCCTTACCCTTTTATGAAGACTTATGTCAATTACAAAATTAGGGTTTTTTATGTTGGCAAATAGAAAAATAACACCCAACACCTTTATAAAATAATTAGAAATCGTGAGAGGTTTTGGGGGCGCTACCCTTGGACCCTGCAAGGGGTGTTGCCCCTTGACCTCCTCTTGGGGGCCTTTCCCCCAAACCCCCACAAGTGGCGCTACCCCTTGACCCGGGTTAATAATTGGGGGGAAATTGCGCTGATAAAAGTAGGGAAAATTTAACCTTCAAGTCTAATTAGGCTCCATATACCAACAATCTCCCACTTGGAGACTGATCAGACTCCACCCCATATCACCTCCCACTTGGAGACTAATCATAACACTACTGACCCTGTAGCTCCCACTGGAAAAAAGCACTTTGGACCCTGTTGTTCTAATTTTATTTTTTCTAGTCTTGAAGACCAACCGAAGCTGAAGAGGAGCTCAGCTTCTCCCTTGGCACTACCTTTGTAAACATATCCACTAGATTGTCATCTATGTGTATCTTTTCTATCCTTAACTGTCCATCATCCAACACCGACTGAATGAAGTGATACCTCAATTGTATGTGTTTGGTCTTTGAATGCTTGAGGCATAATTCTTTGCAAGATGTATTGAACTCTAGCTATCTATAAACAAATAACTATTGGCCTGTTGTATGCCCAATTCTTCCATGAAAGATTGTAGCCATATCATCTCCTTGCTTGCCTATGTTGCAACTACATACTCTTCCTTCGTGGTGGATAAAGCAACCACCTTTTGCAACTATGAGATCCAACTTACTACTATCCCACCTACAGTAAAGACATAACCTGTAGTACTCCTCTTGGTATCAATATCCCCTACCAAATATGAGTCTACATAACTTGCTAAATTAGTATTAGAGCCCCCAAAACATAAAAATTTATTGGATGTACCTCTCAAATACCTGAGAACCCATTTTACTACATTCCAATGCTCCAATCTGGGATTACTCATATACCTGCTTATGACTCCAATAGCATGTGCAATATCCAGTCTCGTGCATACCATGGAATACATTAAAATGCCTACAACTGAAGCATATGGTACCTTAGACATTTTATCTTCCTCCTCTTGTGTCTTTGGACACATCTCCTTAGTCAATTTCAAATGACTACGCAAAGGTGTGTTGACACCTTTTGCATTCTCCATGTGGAATCTCTGCAACACCTTTTCAACATAACCAGCCTGAGATAAAGTCAATTTTTTGTTCTTCCTATCTATGCAAATTCTCATACCAAGGATTTGTTTTGCTGCCCCCAAATCCTTCAGAGAAAATGATTTTGCTAATTGTTGTTTTAACTCGCTTATGTGATCCATGTTAGACCCTGCTACAAGCATGCCATCAACATATAAACATAAAATAATACAGTTGTCATTATCCAACCTCTTAAATAAACACAATGGTCAAAATTATACCTGTTGTAGCCTTGCTTAGCCATAAAACTATCAAATTTCAAATACCATTGCCGAGGTGCTTGTTTCAAGCCATATAAACTCTTCTTCAATTTGCACACCAATTTCTCCTTACCTTTGACGTCAAATCCTTGGGCTTGTTCCATACATATCTCTCCTTCAAATCACCATGAAGAAAGGAAGTTTTCACATCTAGGTATTCCAAATGCAAATCTTCAACAACAATAATACTTAAAATAGTACAAATAGAAGTCATCTTAACAACTAGAGAAAAAATCTCAACAAAATCAATGCCCTTTTTCTGTGCAAATCCTTTTACAACTAACTTGGCTTTAAATCTATTCTTACCTCCACCTTCCTCTTTCTTCTTGTAAACCCATTTGTTTGGTAAAACCTTTTTACCTACAAGCAACTTGCATAATTTCCAAGTTTGATTTTTCAGCAAGGAGTCCATTTATTCTAAAATTGCATGCTCCCACTGAACCTTTGTATCCACTTGCATAGCTTCATCATACCCTTCAGGTTCACTAGCATCTGTTAACAAAATAGAATACAAAGAGGGAAAAAATATTTCTGGAGGTCTACTTATCCTTGAAGATCATCTAACATTCACTGAATTTTGTGGTATTTGTTGTTGTTGTTGTTGCGAAGCATGATGAACCATTGGAACATTGCTATTTGGTGTATCATCCAACACTACATAATCATTTTATTTATTCTCATGCTATTGCAACTGATCTACATGTACAACACTTTCTCATTGAATATGACATCCATGCTTCTCACAATTTTTTGATTTTTAGAATCCCAAAGCCTATAACCAAATTCATCAATGCCACATCCAACAAATATTCATTTCTTTGATTTTGCATCCAGCTTGGTTCTATCTTCAAAATCTACATGTGCAAATACTTCACAACTGAAGGTCTTGAGAAAAGAATAACTCACCTTCTTACTTGTCCATGCTTCCTCTGGAATACCACAACCCAAGGGAACTGAAGGACCTTTATTAATTAAATAAACAACAGTGTTTATAGCCTCTTCCCACATGTTTAAAGGCAACCCAACATGCAATCTCATAGTTCGTGCACGCTCCATTATTCTTCTATTCATGTGCTCAGCCACTCCATTTTCCTGTGGAATCCTTGGAACCATTTTCTACCTATGAATACCATTAGAGGAACAATAATCTTCAAACTCTTTGCTACAATACTCACCACCATTATTAGATCAGAGACATTTTAATTTTTTACCTGTCTCATTCTCAACCAAGCTTCTCCATTTCTTAAAAGTTTCAAATACATCAAATTTCTGCCTAAGGAAGTAAATCCATACCTTCCTTGTTGCATCATCAATAAAAGTGACATAGTAACAAGAGCCACTGAGAGAAGATACTTGAGCTGGTCCCCATACATCTGTATGCACAAGATCTAATTTCTTATTTTTCTTTTGCTTCCCATCCTTGAGAAAACTAACTCTTTTTTGTTTTCCATACACACAACTTTCATAGAAATCCATATTAACACATTTCAGACCTGGTAAAACATTCTTTGAATGAATTAATTTCATACATTTTGCACTCATATGCCCAAGTCTGTTATGCCACAGTGTTGATTCAAAATCCATAGCAACTGTCTATTTTTTTGCCTACTAAATTACAACAACTATTCCTGAACATTGATTTTTATCTGTAATAGCTAAAGTAGAAGGAACATTATGACTTGTACAAAGATATAAGGTGCCTACTTTTACATATTTTGCTACCACTAAGGCAACTTTTGTAACCTTCCAATTTGTATCGCTAAATGTAACAACACAACCCTCATCATCTAGTTGCCCTACTGAAATTAAATTTCTTTTCAAATTTGGAGTGTGCCTTACCTCATATAGTAGCCAATGATTCTCATTCTACAACTTAATTTGATTCTCCCCTTTCCAACAATCTGACAGGGTTCATTATCTCCTAAATAAACCAGCCCAAAATCCCCTTGGACATAATCAAGAAAATAAATTCTATGGAGCGTAACATGAAACGAAGCCCCTGAATCTAACACCCAAGAATCAGTATTATCAAGGGAAAGAATCAAAGCATCCTCATTAGATTTATTACTTACCACATTTGCCTCTTTATTGCCTTCCTTTTTGTCTCCTTTATTTTTTCGAGACCAACAATCTTTCTTTACATGACCTGACTTACCACAGTACCAGCAATCCCTCTTGTCTCTAGATTGGGACCTTTTTCCCTTTGATTTTTCTCATGACTTCCCACAACTTCCAAAATTGTTTCATCTCTCCTTTGTTCTGCCCCTACTTTTTGCATTCAAAACACTGCCTGATGTGGATGTTTCACCTGAGCTTTTCCTACGAATTTCCTTGCTCAAAATAATACCAACAACATCATCAAATTTCAATGTATTCAAACCCAAAACAAAATTACTAACAACCATGACGAAGTTATTCCAGCTTTTAGGCAAAGAACACAAAATCAAAAGATCCCTAACTTCTTCATCAAAGTTTACATTTACATAAGTTAATTGATTGGTAATTGTATTAAACTCATTTAAATGATCAACAACTGACCCACTTTCTGCCATTTTCATATTAAATATACACTTCATAAGAAATACCTTATTCGAAGCGAAAGAATTTTCATAAAACTTTGCCAGGGTTTCCATCAACTCTTGAGTTGTATTTGTTGTAATATTGAATGCCACTGATTGTGCCAGGCATAAACAAATGGTTCCTAGTGCCTTTCTATCCAGAAGATTTCATTCCTCATCACTCATTCCTGTCAGTTTCTTGGCTATTCCTTCCCACGGCCTCCATAAATCCTTTTGATAGAGATAATCCTCCATCTGCATCTTCCATAACTGATAGTTCTTCCCATTGAATTTATCTACCTTCAATTCACCCTCATCCACAATTTCTCCCACTTAACTGTGAGACCTTCGTGCAAACGATAATCGAACACAACTTGCTCTGATACCACTTGTTAGGAATTGTATGCAGAAAATATCAATTAAATATAAAAAAAGATTAAGTAGAGGAATGAAATTTACACAAAAATAATAACAAGAGACAATATTTAATGTGGTTCACCTAAACTTGGGCTATGTCCACAAATAAAGAGTCCAATATTATTATCCAGTAAATCGAACCAATTACAACCAGTAATCCTTGCAACTCAATATCGTTGCAAATGCTACAATACAATGTCAATAGAACCCAAACCCTTACCCTTTTATCAAGACTTATGTCGGTTACAAAATTAGGGTTTTTTATGTCATCCAATAGAAAAATAACACCCGATGCCTTTATAAAATAATAAAAAATTGTGAGAGGTTTCGGGAGTGCTGCTCCCGAGCCCCCGTGGGAGTGCTACCCCTGGACCTTGCAAGGGCATTTCCCCTTGACCCCGTCTTGGGGGCGCTTCCCCTTGACCTTGTTGAATAATTGGGGGGAAAGTGCGCTAGTAAAAGTAGGGAAAATTTAACCTTTGAGTCTGATTAGGCTCCATATACCAACACTTTCTTCCCTTAGGAAGGGGAACAAGATACCAAGTATGACTCTTCATTAGAGAAGAATACTCATCTACCATAACACTATCCCACTCAAGAATACAAAATGCCTCTACAAACTTTTGATGATCATCTAAAATAACCTATGACTCAAATACTAACACTTGATGTCTATGCATGAGTGTGACGAGAGCCTAAAGAATCACTTGCCAAAGGTCTAGTTGCATCAAAAATATATTGTAGGCCCATTTGGGCAAGAGCTAAATATCTGGAGGCAAAGAGATAACTGGAGCATCATCCTCATCCTCAAGAGACATGAGTAATCCTCAAGATATGAGGAGTGAGTAGTAGGTGATGAGGGAGAAGTTGGGGATGGAGAATCCATTTGAGGAAAGCACTCATCAAGTTGGACATGTCGTCGAAACAAGATATCTCTAGAATTAGGATCAAACAACCTATACGCCTTAACATCATCACAGTAGCCAATAAATGTGAGCTGTGGTTAGCTCTTCCTCTCCATGGCTTTCTGTGAAGCTTCAAGAATGAATGCCCAAGCCTTACTACCAAAGAATCTGAATGAAGATACACTGCTTGACATGGGACCAAGCCTCCTCAATAGTCATATGTCGTAATGCCTTGTGAGGAATGTGATTCTAAATATAATTAGCACAATTAACTACCTCAACCCAAAACGGAGAATGCATCTCTCATGAATGAATCATACAATTGGCCATATCCCATAAAGTTTTGTTTTTTTGCTCATCAACACCATTCTACTGAGGGGTGTATGGAGCTATAAGTTGATGTTGCAAACCATCCGTAGTGAAAAAGTCCTTGAAAGTTTGATTGACATACTCCCCCTATTATCTATGTGTATCTTCTTGATAGAAATACTAGATTTCTTCTCCATGAATGCCTTAAATATTTTGAAAGAATCAAAGACATCAATCTTATAATTAAGAAAGTACACCCATGTATGCCTAGAGAAGTCATTAATGAATGTGATCAAAACTTTTGGCCCCTAAAAATGAAGTAGTTAGGAATGATATGAGGTCACTATTTACCATCTCCAAGGGCACCTTAGCACGTGTGACTCTACCCATAGGAAAATAATCTCAGTGATTTTTTCCAAGAGCACATCCATGACAAACAACATTAGTACAAGAAATCTTAGGGAGTCCTAACACCAATGCCTGTGTACTCATATGCTAGAGCTATTGATAATTGACATGACCAAAATGTTCATGTAAAATCTTACTCTTAGTATCTATATGTGCTATAAAGGATGAACCTGTACCAACTGAACTCTTAAAACCATCAAATTAGTATAAATGAGAAGAAGAATCAACACTCCCAATGGCCATAATAATATCAGGATCATGAAGGTCCCAGATCTCCATCGCCATCATCCCCATCATCACTACTCTCATCCTCCTCCTCCTCATTACCTCGTCCACCCCTCCTCCATCTTGATGCCCTCTCATCATCATCTAGTGTCAGTATGGGCTTGTCTAGGTTGGATATCCATGGAAAGGGATGTGTGAAGAAATAGTGGGCATACTCCTCTGATATGACAACCTCTATAATCTCTGGGTGATACTCCCATATCATTAGCTGTAATCCCATGTACTCCTAATATCTTGCATCATATGATAGAGATGGCCCCCTCTCTAGAATGTCTACCTATCTCCATGCATACAAAGCCACTCCCTAGGGTATGCCCTGTATTCTGTCGTACTATCATAGTACCCTCATCAATAGTAACCTCTCAATAATGAACTGTGTCCGTTGAATCAAATATCTGGTTGTGCACACATAGGGTATCTCAATGTCATCCTCTAGCCACTGCTCGCAATCCAAGTATGGCCTCTAGGTAACGGTATCAAGATTATCTAATACCCTCCTCTAGTACTCCAGTTTGTCTAGCTTATGCTGGACAACTAGACCTGTGTAACCATGAACATAGGGCCTCCCAACTAGATGATGTTTGTCTGCAACTGGCTGAGTGATAGCTATGTGCTCTCATGCCCATATTTGTAGTAATGTAACTCCAGTAGACAAACTAGACGCTTTGAGGTACACCACTGGTGAAGATAGTGGTACAAATGTGCAAGCATGCATAATCCCCATGCATATCGTGTCCCTTGCATAATCATCCTCTCTAATATCCGACCCCATCCAACTAAGAGTCCCTTCAACCTGCGGTTAGGACATAGAAATCCTCCAATGAAACCAACAAGAACACATGGCAATGTCGCATATGCATCCACCATATCCTACCATGAAATCTCATAACCGCATATCTGATCATCCTTGAAGACTCTCCTTAGTGCACCAATCCCTCCTTGCTTAGTAGAATCATACACGACCAACTCTCCAACAACTGGAATCCTTAAAATCTGATAAACGTCCTCTGGTGTCACTATCATCTCACCAATGGCCAAGTGGAAGGTGTTATGATCACTGTGCCACTTCTCTGCTAAAGCTGTTAAGAGACCCCTATTAATCCTAATCTAGGGCATATGAATCAAATAGGTCAATTCGCATCGTCCAATCACATCTAGCTCAGGCTACACCAGATGTGGAATCAAATCCCATGTCCTTAGGAAATGCTCCCACGACATGAGAACTATCGAAGGCTCCTATCATTACAATATATCACAAATTAGCAAATCCTATCAATCAATCAAAATAAATCAACCTATCAATCTAATCAGTTTTGATGAGATTTTGATCAAATCTCATGAACGTCTATCATTGATCCTCACCTATCATGAGGTCAATCATCAATTTATCATTGATCCTCACCTGTCATGAGGTCAATTATCATCATTCTATCATTGAATCTCACCTATCATGAGATCAATCATCGTCTAATCTATCAACATCAAATCAAAGGCTGACATGATAAAAAAACATCAAAATCAAGGAGTCTAATAAAAAAATCATCAATCTAGTGTGGATGCACTAAAACAGTGTTTCAAAGTGCTAAAAACATGGATGCGCTAGCAAATTCTACTAATGTGTTGAAACAATGCATCAATGTGCTAAATCTACGAATGTGCTATCAAATTTCATCAATGCGCTACTTTGTGGCATCAATGAACTATAACTCCTAATGCACTGATTCATTTAATAAATGTACTATTTTATGCCCTAAATGTGCTACAAGATCTTATCAATGCACTATTTCCTGGTGTCTATGTGCTAAAAATTTCTATATGCTAGAGAATTTAACCTATGCGCTAAAAGACTAAATGCACTAAAAAAAGTACTAGATGCACTACATCGGGTACCAGATGCGCCAAAAAGCTAAAATCTGAATTCAAACATGAAAAAACAATGGAAAAATGCATGACACAAATTACGAGAAGGTTTTTTGGGGTATGTACTAGAGGTCCATATGCTATCGGGCAGTTGTGACATTGTGCGCGCTCAAATCGATGGGTTTCGTAGGGGATCACCATCTTGCCAAAATTGCTCAATTCACTAAGTCACTCTAAATTTTCAAAATGCAAATTACACAAATGAGCTCAAATCCACATCTTTTCATCTTTTAAAGGGGTAATTGAGTGGTAATTAAGTGGGATTGATTTAATTTTTTTCAAAAAGGGGGTCTTAATCAATTAATTCATCACCTGATAGGTTTAACACCATTTTTCAGGAGATAAATCGTTGAAACATCATAAAATTTTGAAAATCATCAGGAAATCATAAAAAAAAAAAAAATCAAATTTTTTTTTTATAAAAATCCAAAAAAACATCGATTTATCTCCCGAGGGGGCATATATCCATCATCACTCCAAAATTAGCATCTGGGGCATATCAAATTTTTTTTGTCAGTACTGGCAGTAAAATTTTCTTTGAAGCAATGTGTAAACACATCACTTCAAAGAGGGGCAAAATGTATACACCTAAAAATGGTTTGGATAATCTAATTAATCAAATACAATTTATTTAATTAATTGACCTTTAATTTATCTACTTATAAATAAATAGAAATGTTTATTTATATAGTTCATATTCTAATTCTCCTATCTTAATCATATTCTTCCATCTTAATTAAATAAACAATTTTCAATAGTTTGTTAAATTAGTTAATTAATTCCTCTTAATTAAATAAACAAATTCAATAGTTTGTTTTATTTAATATCCTTTTACTAGAATTGAATAATTCCAATTTTCAATTTAGTCACATGTCTACAACTTTTTCCTCTAAGTTCCAACTCATCATATCTCTCAACAAAATTGAAAGTTTCAAATATATTTAATTATGCTTTATCTCCAACAAATTTTGGAACAAACTTGAGAGGCTTGGCTCTCTTCCTCCGTTTATTCTTCCTGGTCACTTGGTAGAATTTTATTGAAAAAACACTCTCCTTGATCCTCTCCAACTTCTTCATCCTCCACCATTGATTCTTCCAGATTGAATCCAAATCATTACTTGCTGCCACATCACAATATGCTTTGGAAAATCTATAAATGAAGCCTCATTCTATAGGAAATGGATCCCAACTTTGAGCAATCTTACTTTTCAAAAATTATTTTAGAGCATTTGAGAGCATTGAGCATTTAACAATTAACATTTTAGAAGCATATCAGTTTAGAATCATGGCTTTATCATTAGTTGCATCTTAGTTTGCAATAGTTTAATCATAACAATCTTCATATCACTTCCATCTACAGTATGACAACATCATTATCATTAGCAATCATCATAACATCTCGTTCTTCAGGTTGTCATTCTAACAGTCATAGTGCATACATAATCTGAGAGCTACTTTGATTTAATGAATCCTTGAGGATAGAGAAGAATGGGACGACATTGAGAGATTTCTTGCTTTAATTCGATTATTGTGTTTGAATTCTCTAATAGAATGTCTCATTGATTGTGTTGTATTACTTATTTCACACTCACATCTTTACAATACATACACGATACATCTATAATACTTCAATCACTAGAACATAGACGAGGAGATGTGATGGAAGAAGTAGTTGGTTTTCGCTAGTGGCCCATGTCAATAGAAGGAAACACATGTTCTCCTCTTCCCTCCTTACTGTGGTCATTGAAATAATCATCAATTGGATTGGAGTTAAATGTCCCTCTGATGCAATTCTTATTTATTTTTTAATTGTTCTAATGAAGATTGCAGATTTCTATGACATAGTAGAAGTTGGTTTAAAGGTGTCATGCCCTAAAATTTTCAACAAAAAAACCCAAGATTTTTTTTTTAAAACACAATTAGCAAGTCAATTTACACTCTTTTGAAGAGAGGCACTAACATGTTGAACACATATTTGTGATAAGAAAGATATTGTTTACTTAAGCCTGGCTAAAGACTAGAACTACCAGAGGGTTACAAGTCAGTTCTAGGCTCAAATAAAGTTGGGATCTTGCCCCCAAAGTTGACACTTATAACATCAATTAATGATAATGATGCTATGATGATTGCTAATGATAATGATGCTATGATACCAATTAGTATTGATCAACTCCATTTTCCCCTTCATTTATTGATCTAATGATAACATATGATTAGTTCTCATGAGATTAATGATAACTTACTTGATTAGGAAGAGATAATATTTTTGACATTATGGATATTTATTGATACTTTACATAATTCCTTGTGGAGAATTAAATACCAGGTCACCTCAGAGTGAGCCCCATCGGAGCTACTCATAGTTATCAATTATTATCATTTATCTTTGTAGAGTAGGGATGATAAATAACTAGTTATACAATAATTAAGTTTTGTCTTATTCTAAAGATTGTTTTCCAACATTACATGATCCCAAACAGGATTACAGACTTGACTGATAACAACATCACTAGCCTTAACATAACAACCTCGATATCCCTTTTCCAAGAGCCCTAACTCCTGCTAGCACATATATTACCACTATTCTCCCACGACATCATTATGTTTTCCCTTAGTAATCTTAGTATTATAGTCCTTGGTGGTAGTATTATTGAATCGCATTGATATCAACACTCATAAATATTATATTCTCACCCACTTTAATATTAATAGTATTTAGAATATTATCAATAGTAGTATATTATTAATCATATCAAGCAATATTGATATTATTATCAAGAATTGTTAAGTTGGTAAGATCTATGAACATGTTTATAATATTGTAAATTGGTAAGTTTGTTATAGAATGTTGTCCATGATGTTATTAAATTCCAACTTTTTTTTAATTAAGAAATTAGTATAATTCCAAGTGGAGTTAGTGTCCAAGGGTTGCATGAGAACAAGAATATTCTAAATTCTAAAAGTATGTAGCACCAACCCAATTCCTTAGCTGCACGTAAGCCCGGACTACAGTCCATTGAACACTATCATCCAGATAACAGCTAGAGGCATTAAGAATGATGGATCACTCGCCCAAGGTAAAATTTAATGCGATTAATATATTGGGCACGGTGGTCAGCTCCCTGATACACGTATATTTCAAAATTGCCTTAGCGCTAAAACAAAAAAAGTCATTTTGATTCAATATGGAGATTTAAAAGTTTCTAGAGGCTTCGTTCGAACCATGCCTTCACTCGAAAACCTTAACGGGATTTTCAGCTAACAGGGCGAGGTCATTTCTGGCGCTTTCAAAAACTGGGCATTTTTTCTGGCACTTTCAGCAAGGTCATTTCTAGCGATTTCAAGAACCGGGCATTTATGCAATAGGCATGCATCGAGGTAAGACTGACTGTGAGATTATAAAATAGAACAAAATTTATGGTGCTTTTAGGCAATAGATATGTGTGGTGATTCATGTGTGCAATTTTATCCTTTGAGGCTCTGAATGGTAAGGATTACGATTATGTACAATCATTCTTGGATTGTTATTTGCTTATGACTTTTCTATTTTACAATTGTTTGTGTGACAAGCTTTGTTGTGAATGTACACTGTAATCATTTACCTGTAGTCGAGAAGATCCCCATTTACAATGCAAATTCGTTTTTATATTCTCACTCTACAATTGGTAACGGTTTCTTGAAAATCTTAGAAACCTTTCCATCGATCCCTTCTATTCTCTAATTCCCAAATTAAAATTTGTGGTATTTGCCAAGTTATTAGACCCTTGCATATTTGAAGCAGTTATTAAATTTGACCTGCTGCCTGGATACATTCTGGTTTCGGTAATCACGCCAATTTATTGTGCCTTCAATTTCCACTCAGCTTTCCACTATTGAAACAGTAATTTTATTTGACTTTATATTATGACTACAATGTGTGTCCCAAGTAAAATTATGCCCTACAGAAAATTCAAGCAGAAATGAGAAATCTCCCAACTCCTATGGCTGATATTGATATCATATCATACTTCAACCCTTCAAATTATATATGCACACTAGGAACAAAGAACATGCATCAATCCTGATAGTTCAAGTGAAGCTAAAAAGTTAAAAACATTTGAAACTGGAAAATGATATCAAAATAATATAGTCAGCCTGCACAGAGACCTGCCAAAAACAAGTCAAGTCAAGTTTTTAATTATTATATAAGAAGCATGTTTACTGAAAAGAGAAAATACCAAGCAAATTTTACAGAAGATAATAGAGATGCTACTTAACTGTGCATTGCTATTTAGAAACTGTGCAATTCATCCATGTGCCTTATTTTTTGACTTCCTAACAAGAGTAGACCAAAAAGCTATAGGATTGATAAATTTCAACTTATTAAACTTTATACGCAATGGCATTCAATCTCTCTATTAGTGCCTCAATGTTTTGTGGTTTGTCTGGTGTTCTCTGGTGAACAAATTCTGTCTTTATAACCAACATACTTGACTATCAAAATTTGCAAGGATCTAGAATGCTCCCCAAAATTTTGCATCTGCAAGGCTTAGCTTTCTTGCATTCTATTTTAGGATTAAATAGTTGAGCATACAAACATCAACAAATACTGAAACCCTCTTTGATTGCGTGGCACCCTACAAATCAGTAACTCATTCTATTATTCACAGTAACTCATTCGTGATTTCAAAGTGAATAGTTTTACAAACACTTCTTTTTTTTTATCCAAAGACAGGGCTTGAAAAGCTTTAACAGCAGCTGCCTAAACAATATTCTGTTTTCAATGTTCTTAAACAACAGAGTTTCTGAAATAGAGATTTTTAATAAAATAGACAGTATTTTTTTACCATCTTTCGGAATTAACGGTAGAAATTTCATTTTTGTATTTAGCTGCTGGAAATGCAACTCTTACTTGTATGCAGAGGGCAACGCCAAACCTTGCACTGATTCAACATAGATGGACAGCTTACCTCCTTGAACCATAATCTACATCAATAGCATATAAGTTATAACAAAGAAAATAAGAATTTCTACATAATGAGAAGTTTAGTCTGTATTCTTAAAGCATTGTGATTCAAGGGTGAACATTCTCAGCTCTATGTAAGAAAAACTCATGAACCAATTGTACTATTGAGATTGCAACCATATAAAGTAGCATTTCTATTGATCTCACAAGAAATGAGAACACTTTCAGCAAGAAAGAAATTGACAAAGTAAATAGCAGACTCAAAATAGTGTTAACTTTGTTCAAGGCATGAGCTACCCAATATTTTTCTCTACTTTATATAATGAACCAGATAATAGCAGAGAAATCAATTTTCCATATCCCTAAGACACAGGCTACATTGTTATAGCCCTAAGACACAGGCTATATTGTTATAGCATATGCCATGGTCTGGAAACATATTGCAGCCTTTCTAGGTAGGAACCAAGAGTTGGAATTATTCTTGTATGTTGAAGGACTTAGCAGCCATTAGAGCTGCAGGAAAAACCAGCACTGTGCCGAGAATGAAGAATCCTCTCAAAATAAGCTGCATATAGCTCTTTGTTTTCTTCCATCTGATGCTGTTTCCACCCACCCTTTCTGCTTTGGCAGGTAAATATTGAACCTGCTACCCACTTAAAAACTGATAACAGGTTAGTATCTCTTCTATGGATTGCATCACTGTATCGTTTAAGATCATTCATTGGCTTAGTGTCTTTTAACTTGAGCTCTTTCTTCTCATCAACATGAAGAGAAGTAGAAAAAAATGACAATAAAGAATTGCCCCCATGACCACTTGATGACCACAGAGAACTGCCTCCCTCCGTGCTTCCATCTAGAGCATTGTTTCCATTGGAAACCTTATCACCTACACTTTCAAAATAGGGAAGCAATCCCCCAGACTTTGGAGTAAAATTAGCACCTCCTACTTCCAGGTTGCTTAGGACATGATCATTACTGTTGCAAACCAGATCATCCATTTCAGGCCATCCTGACTCACTTGAAGTCTCAAACTCATCATCTTTATGTTCATTCATATCCTGCATTTTCACATGTGCAGTGTCAGGAGAAGATTGCTGCAAAGACCTGATGATTTTCTTTGGTGTAGCAAAAATATGGAAGTCCTCAACTGTCAATGGGAAACTTGACACCTGATGAGTGACAGTGTGCTCTAAAGGACTGGGTTGCCTACTCCAGCAGAAAATAGAGGTTCTAAGAAAAGAACTCTTTTGAGTTGGTACATCTTCCTCTGCCCCTTTTTGGTCATGCTCCCTTTGAATTGTATCTGCATCACAAACCGTGGTTGGCTTCCAGCTTTTATTTGCAAATGCATCTCCACTTACAGTGTCATACTGTTCAAATCCATGAAAATCATTTGACCTATTACTCCCTGAATCCTTGAGGTTGTCTTCATGGTGGTGCTGAAAATTAATATGTGACCAAATTTGTTTAGACTCTCCATTTCTGCCATACTGAGCATCACATTCTCTTGAATTCATAGATAGTATATCATCCTTTAGTGAAATGTCAACACCCCCATTCTCAAACTCCATTTGTTTCCACACTTTGTTTACACTGTACTCTGATATTTTGCAATCTTGCTGACTTGCATCTGACTGCATGGAAGGAGAAGAGTACAATTCATTATCTATAGAACCTTCAGAAGAAGCTGAAGAAGGGGCGTAGGAGACAACATATGATTCCTGGGATCCATATGTAGGAGCCTTCGAGGAACCACATGAAGGATCAGTTTCACACCATAGTCTTCTTTGGAATTTGTTACTTGGAGATAACTTGAATGATGGCATTCTTACTTTTTGACAGGAGATAAGATCAGTTAAGCCCTTATCAAAAACTTTTGCCTTTGCAGTTTGAAGGGTTTCAGCAACTGCATCCCTGACATACAGCACTTTTTCCAAACAACATTTATCCAAATAATCAACTATACTATGAAGTTCATAACCCAAAATGCCAATGTCCACAGATTTCAACAGACCGTTGATCATCTGTAGTGCATCCACACACTGCTGCCAGCTCTCATTGCTGACTCCATCTTCCAATATCTTGATCCCTCCTTTAATCAAAGCCCTCCCATATGCTTCAAGAATCTGGCTATTCAATTTGACTAAAGAACAAACCAGACTCATGTGCACAGCTGCTTGTGTACCTTTCTCCTCTAGCGCGCCTATTACTCTGGTACAAAACTCATTCATAATATCAGTTGAAGCAAATTTCCAATTATCTGACTCTACAAGGGCTTGCAAACACAATGCCGCACCAGCTCCCAATGGCTGTCCTTTACCCATGAGTACATTAAGCAAGAGACTACATAGACCCCTTGTAATATCTTCACACTAGGTGTCTGTGCTAAGAGGATCAATGGCATATCTGGCTATGGATAGAATAACCCTTGCACAAGCTTGTTGTAGAGGCAATGACCATGCACTTGAGGATAGTGCCTTAACAACTGTGCCCATTATTTTTCCAATGTGAGGAACAATATTTTTACCATGCGTTCTGGCAAGTACTTCATAGAGGGATATGGCATGCTGGCAAGAAACCTTACTTTGTTTGAAGTCTGATACTTCAGCTAAGAATAGAGGGATAGTTTTTGTGTCTAGAAGCTCCACATATGTTTTGGGAACATTCATAGATGTTAACCTCCTATCTGAATCTTTGTTTAGATTAGCAAGCTCTTGCTTTACTAGGGGACTCAATGCTGTTCCCATTCAACGTGAATGAAGGTAATCAAAACAGGGAGGAAAAGGAAAAGAAAAAAAACCACTTAAGAATCTTTTCCGAAATGCTGCTTTTGTTTTATGAGCTCTTGATTTTCAAATAGAAGCATCTAATAGCTTGTGATTTGCTATGTGGATTAGAGCACTCTGAGGAATCCATGTTTGGGAGCACTTGTTTTGATATATTTGGAAACCCTTGAACAGAAACTGTTGCTAACAACAGATAGTGCACATTGTCATGCTTTTCCATTTGTCCCTTAGACAGAATGTAGGAAACAATAAGAAATTAAGAGAGGAGATTTATTCAGTTTTACAAACACTTAGTGGGGCAATTACATGAAAAATTTCCTTGATAAAAAGTCACTCTAAAAGTGGGGAGTTGGAAAGAATCTATTTTTTTGAATTTTAATTGATTATTAGAATTGAAGATCAATATTCAAAGTGCTAGTCTTCTGTCAATGTAAAAAGTGTCAGTGTAATTTGGATTGTTCTAATATCAAAGACACTTATTTTAAAGTTTTCCCAGTTGGAAGGACATTAATGCTATGTTGATGAGCATGCGAGCACCTTCTATTACATGCAAATCTGCATAAATTCTCATTCAGAATATTGTCAGTTGATTGAAACGCCTATTCTTGAGGCATGCAACTAATTTGACTGAACCTCTCAAGAGATGAGGGGATAATTGGTATTTTGAGAAATACTTTAAATTCGCAATGCAGTGTAACATTCTTGGCATATTTGATGTATCAAATTCTCACATTAAATGAAGCATGGTTGTTTTTTCTTTGAACAGTTTGTGCCTATAGCACTAAGGCCTTTTGCTAATGAAATATAGCATGCAAATTTCAGAAGGGGAGATAATGCTGTAAAAAAGATAGCGCTGAATTCGTTGGTAAGCCCTCCAATATCCATTGCTATTAAGGTAGTCCATTGTTGTTAAGTACAGGCCTCTTGAAAAGGCTTTCTTGGGTGCTTTGTTCGAAGTTCCTTTCGTTCAAACCCTCGATTTTTCCCTCCAAAGTTAGCGAAGAGGTTTAGAAAAGAGGTTGGCTGAAGATATTTTCACAAACAGCCACAAGGTGATTGTCAGAGCGACAGCCGAGATCATTGTCATCAACAACAGCCAAGGTCGTTGTCATCAACAGCAGCTTCAGGTGAAAGTGAGACAAAGGAAGGCAAACAAGCAGTTGGTCGACTACACAAGAAGGTGCATGGAAACAATTTTAACTCACAAACAATATTTTACTTCAAAAGTCTGCAATAATCTTGTCTCGAATTCAAGAATCACTAGCCCTAAAACTTCAATGTTTTCAGATTCTTATTATTGGTTCATGGGCGCATTGACTTGTGTCATCCCTCTGTTTTTAGGGTTTGATTTTGCAAGGGTTTTTTTTAGGGTTTAAATAAAGCTTTGAAATCAAGAGTTTGTTGGGTTCCATATCCATTCTTTTTTTGGAACTTGAATTATGCTATATCTAAGTAGTTTAGGCTATACGAAAGCCAAGTATATATTCTCAGAATTACAAAGAAGGCGACGGATACACATTGTTTATTATGCTATATAAGTAAATCAAACAAATTCTTGCTCCAGTGAAACGTTTCTTTTTCTTCAAAAGTATATAGAATGGAGTTTGTACTTTTTACTGTTACATAAAGCCGACCTCAATCTTTTATTTTAAGAGGAGGGAAGTTTGCTGATCCCACCTTGCTAATCGAATTCTTGATATTTTTAATATTAGATGTCAATGTTAGTAAGACTTGCTGGATCAGAGTTTCGTGCATGCTATTCTTTTTTGTGTATAATTAAAATAATCCTTTATTAGGTCCTTTCCATATATTAGTCCAGTTATACCATTGTTAATATAGCTACTGTTCAATTTAAAAGAAGCACATGATAATATTTTTTCTATTTTTTCTGATGGTAGATTATTGAATGATGAAAGGCAGTTAAAAAATCAAATTATATATAATGATGAAAGGCACTTAAAGGAAAGATTTTGTATATATAATGATGGTAGATTCTATTTTATCATTATATATAATTTGATTATTTATAAATACAATTTTGGGTATACTGGAAAGCCAAAACCAGATCTACAACAGTAGTTATGGATTTTTATATGCTATCTGCAGGTGAAGAAATTGCTGGTCACCCAGACAGTTTAATGAGCTCAGTAGTTACCTTATTGAAAATTTTATGCCTGAGTAGCATAGGACTAGTCCTTGCACATCCTAAAATGAAATTGATCCCCAGAGAGTCCTTTAAACTTCTAAGGAAGCTTGTGTTTGCCCTGTTTCTCCTCTGCTTGATCTTCACGGAGCTGGGGAAATCAGTCACCTTGGAGAATATGAGAGAATGGTGGTTTATCCCAGTTAATGTTATGATTAGCACAATAATAGCATGCATTTTGGGGTACTTGGTAGCTCTGATATGCATGCAACCTCCTCAGTTTTTTAGCTTCACTGTTTTAGTGACAGGGTTTGGAAACATAGGGAACCTTCCAATTTCCATAATTGGATATGTCACTCATAGTAATACCACCCATTTGGGAAACAATGTAATACGACAGGAGTTGCTTATGTTTCCTTTGCACAATGGATTGTTGTCATTTTGGTCTATAATGGGTTGCACATGTCAGAGCTTGGAATCAGGACTACAATTGGTATTATTTTCACTAGGCTTGTGCTTCTTCCAATTGTTGTTATTGGTGTGGTGACGTTGGCTGGGAAGTTGAATATCATTGTTAGCAGAGATAAGATGTTTATCTTTTTACTTCTTTTGCAATACACTACACCAAGTGCAATCTTGCTTGGGGCAATGGCGCTTACAGGGTTATGGCCCAAAGGAAGCCTCTGCACTTTTGTTCTAGCAACACATATGTGCTTTGTTTTCTCTTTCAGTTTATGTAACAGTCTATTTCAAATTATTGAATTTTCCAAGTGTGGGGTGTCAGTGCTCACAATCTATCCCATTTTCTGTTAGATCCTGAGAGATGAACTCTAGATAATTGCCTGCTTGTAGTTCTTTTGTTCATCCCGTTTCCATTTATGCTTTATATGGTGTCATTCTCTGTGTTCCAAACATTGGGTTGCTTTTGGTTTGCAAGCTGATCATCTACTGGGCATCCGCAATTATTCTTATATATACTCTATGACATTCTTTAAGCTATTAAGTGCACCCTTGTCTTGCTTAATGTTCTAATGGTCCTTCTCTTTGGACATCTATTGCTATTTTCCATGCATGGGCCATAAACTCCCAACTTTGACACTTCAAACATTCTTTATGTTGTAATTTCCAAATGGCTGTATCTTGACACATTATGTCTTGAATTCAGAAGCAAGCACTTTTGGAATCTATCAGGATGATTAGGATTCTCTTTTGCTACATATTCTTCTTTGGATGCTACTTAGATTTGGGAGCTCCGAACTTGTACTCTTCTATCACTTTTTCAAGATTCACAATTCTGTCTTAAGAGTTTTAATCACCTTCCCATCTTGTTTTCATTAGCATACCTTAGAAGTCCTACTAAAGGCTTGTGGAGTCTGCTTATGTTTTATATGACCCACCCTTCCTTATGACTTCTTATTAGTTATCAATGCAACTGTTAAGTTCTTTGCAATGCACAGGAGTAGGGAAGGCTTCTTTTAAAGATTCAGCAAATCTAAGCTCTTAGGAGTATTTATGATCTTATATCTTGTTCCTTATGACATGTCTGCTAAATTTCCTGCTTTTCATGTACCCTGCCTATAATCAATCTTTATTCAGCTTGCCTTTACAAAGTTTCTAGTCTGTATTTAACTGTCTGTTCCCTTTGTTATCTTTTGCAATCAAATTGATTGATGAAGTATGGTATTTGGTGAAGATGTTTTATCCGAAAATAAAAAGAGATGTGTACTCTAGTCAATTTATGTTTGACTCTATTTTCCTATGCAGCTTCCAACTGGACATGCATTAACCATAATTATTGAAATTCAGCTTCTGTCTGTTCCATTTGCTATCTTTTGCAATCATGTTGATTTATGATGTATGATATGTGGTGATGCATTTTTATTCCAAGATAAAAAGAGATGTGTACTCTAGTCAATTTAGGTTTAATTCTAGTAACTGATGATTGACTCAAGCTAAAACTGTTAACTAACGCTAATAGCTACAACCATTCGAATATTTCATATTAAAAACTCTAATCAATTAAAACACTATGCATACAACAACTGAATATAGCAGCATAAATATCATCTGTGATATTCAAAAGATCTATTCATCCGAGAGATGCATACAGCTATAGCCATTAGAATATTTGATAGAATTAAAAACTTGGGAATTTCTTGGCAATACCAAAAGATAAAGATATTTTCAATTTCTCAAGAAATTATAAAAAAGAACTTAGCATGAACCAGGAAAAAAATGCAGTAGAAGATTTTTAAAATAGGAGCTCATTGTAAAGTTACAAAATTGTTAAAATTATAATGAGTATTACTTAAAACTCTTGCTGCCAACTACACCTCTACATGGCATTTCATCCCTACCATACAATACCAATTGCTTAGTTGACAATATCTCTCCCCTCTTGTTTGTCATTTTATTTCTATTTATTTATTTTATTTTTTTTGTCACCGAAAAGAGCAAGTCTATTTATTTTTGTTCACTGAAATTTAAACATTAGAATGTTTAAAGTAATTTGTTTTTTGGACAAATCAGGGACTGATATGGCAGCTCAAGAACCACCACCTGGTGGTATATTTACCAATTCAGATGAGGAGATCCATAAATTCCGCCGTATTCTACTTGAGCCCACCACCATAGGGGTTTATAAGGATACATGTGTGTCCATTCTACATAGCTTAGAGAAGATTAGATGGACATTTGAGTACAAATGTGCTTTGTCTGCTGAAAATATGGGAGTTATTCTTGCTTAGATGCAACAAGAGATTAGTGGTGAGGTTTCTCTTGCAGATGTTCAACTGCAAGTCCCAAAAGAAACTGCCAAAAGACAATGTTTTCCATTTTACGTTGGTAGATCCAATGTTAAGGGATATCAGGTGACTCGATGTGTTGATTGTCAGATGACCCCTTTGATATACCTAGCTTTCTTGCAACATTTGGTCAATATCCAAATAACGACCAAATTCTTTTATACTTTGCACAACAATTGTATGTTGAGGTTCGTTTGGGCCTTAATGTCAACTATTTAGACCTACTAAAATATTATAGTCAGGGGTGTGATAGGGTAGTTGATAGGGATGCTTTTCGTTGAGCAGACCGACCGCCTCCAGTTTATTGGGATATGGTTGGGGAGAGATCGCTTGTTATCTCCCCAACCCTCATGCCTATTGCAAATTAGGTTATCATTGCTTCTCAAAGGGAAGCAATTGATAGTGTTGGTGATATCGCTGTTGTTGCATCTATGATATCTACTGATCATGTGGGCAGATATTTGATGAGTCGTTCTACACGATCTAGGACATCGGATCATGCTACTGATCCTTATGGTATGGCAGGTGTCCTTTCACCATTAGACATTAATGGTCTTATAGGAGAGTAGATGCTTTGAAGGACAACTCGTTGTTTGTCAGACGACCTATTCGAGGCATATGCTTTCATTGCGACAGAGCTTAGGATCCCAATACATGAGGTTAGAGGACATGTGGGTAGAGCTTTGTGTTCACATCTAGGATCCAACCAAGCTACAGGTCCTTCACCATATGCACATCAACTTGGTAGCTTTGCAAATCCTACAGATCCACCTAAGAATCATTTGGTTGCTAGAGAGGAGGATACACCTACTGGTCATTTTACGAGTGTTCAACATCATGCATCTCAGGGCCTAGATGCAATTGAAGATTAGTTGCAGATGATGGGATCATCAGGTTATGTGGATATGCTGCTACGTGGAGATGTCATCAATGCCATCTCACCTGGTTAGTCCACTACACTCGCAATATTGGAGCGAGCCAGGGAGACCCATGATACAGCTGAGTTGACAGATAGGATCATTGCAGCAAATCTTGCACCACCTGATATAGAGGTATATATGTATGTACACACATGCACAATTTAAACTTGTTTAAATTTTAAATTACTTGTTTTACTTAAATGGTAGATAGTACTAATGTACACATTTATGTTATATATATATATATATATATATGTATGTATGTATATGTATATACATATACATATACATATACACTTATACATTTATATATATAAATGTATGTATGTATATGTATATACATACATACATTTATATATATAAATGTATGTATGTATATACATATACATACATACATTTATATATATATGTATGTATATGTATATGTATATACATACATACATACATACATATAGTAGAGGGAGTTATCCCATGTTACACCTAGTGTGAGGACGAAGCGTGTACATAGGCATGATTAAGATGATGTGACTAATGTTAGTGGACATGTGAGTTTTATGTTTTTAAATCATGTACTCAGGTGTGTATATAATTTTTACACATGTATATAGATATAGAACATTACTCCAATTTGGCATAATGTAATTATATTGTGTACATGTCTTGTATTATCTCTAGGGCTCGACACATCCATCAGAGCAAGATTCTCATTCAGAGGGTCGCTCGATTCAGAGCTGGCATGACGACCTTGCTTGAGCTTGACTTAATTAATAGGTAAATAAGTTGTAGCTACAAGATGCAATGTTTATTTTATGTTTTCACAATAGCTGCTCAAATTTTGAATTAAACATGCTGGTAATTTATCTAGATGCTAATTCTTTGGCACATGTCTTTTTCTAGACTCCATGTACGAGGAGTCATTCTTGGGTACAAAAGATAAATTTTCTAAGATTCTACTTTTTATGTGTCTCTTGAGATTGCTCACTCTTACAATTTCATCCACTTATTTCTGGACTCTAATTAATTGATATAAAATGGTTCTTTTCTAATTAATTACATTTGAGTAGGTCCAAATCAAATTTATTTGGTATGTGATTCTAATTTTTCCTAATGGCTTATTGTAGGATAAATTACATCTTTGTTGCTAACAATTTTGTCAAGATCCAATCAAGCTGGCACCATTTTTGAATTTGTGAATCTTCAGTTCCTCAAAGCCATGGTTTCAATCAATGGTTTTTTTTGGAATCTAACACTTGAAATATAGTCCATATGTTATTTCAACAAAATGTTGTGTACCCTTTTCCATCTAATCAGAAGCCAGAAACAGGTTGAAGCATGGTTTGAAACATGTTTGAAGTTATAAATTTTATCGTAATAGTTTACATCTAGAAGCCTTATTATTTAACAGACTTTGGAAACTTCAAATCTTACATTTTCTAGACCGTTTTAAAGTTTGTGGAGGCCTGCCTTCATTTTGTGAAGATCAATTTAACATAACCTAGCTAGTCATTCACTACTTCTTGTTGTATGTTGAAGTAACCTTCTTTTTGGGATTCTATGATTGATGTAGAATTGCTGAAATAATAAAAGCTACGCCTTGTTGAGATTTCTAGCTTGAAATTGTGTAGTTTTTACCATTGACGTTTCAGATCAAACTCCATGATCCATCATTAGGATAATGCAGAAAGAAAAAAAACTATGCCTTTTTAAATTGATAAGAAATTGTTTCATAAAAAAATGGAAGAAAATCTCAAAAGTATCATATAATGTAGCAATAATTGAAATTGAGAGGCAAGAGCCATTGCAATCTAAACCCCTAAGATAAATGGTATTCCTAATAGTTATTTGAGCAATAAGATGAAGTACAATCTCCTCTTTTATCTAAAGGTTTGTAAGCACTCTTTATTTGGGAAGGTACTAGGATTCTACTTGGATATTTAATAGTAAATTTGTTGCTTCATCATATCTATGAATGAATTTAAATTGTACGCTTCATATTCTAATGACTGTTAAGTTTTAATGCAGATTTTTAATCTTTTTAATTCAAATGTTCCAATAAATTCTATTACTTCATGATACTCGTTGTTTTGCAAGATTACAAGGGTTTAATTTAAGATCATATGAAGCATGGAACCTACTAATATTAGATAGACATAGGTGTAATTTCTTTCTAATTGGTGAT